>JAOVVH010000002.1:14908197-14918899 GCA_028566435.1 Scorpiodoras heckelii
ATTATTATTATTATTATTATTATTATTATTATTATTATTATTATTATTATTATTATTATTATTATTATTATTATCGGAGGGTAATCTTCGGTCACCGCTCCCTTGTCTCCTGTAGCCCCACCCACCTCAAGCGCCACACATCACTAACCAATCACAGCGCAGCGTGACTGCTCCATCACTCCACAGTTTCCCAGGCAACAGGGCTGCTCGGCTGAAGGCTGCATCATCAGCATCCGCTGCTCCGCGCTGTTCGAGGCCGCAGTAGCTCAGCACACACACACTCACACACTCACACACACACACACACACACACACACACACACACACACACCTCCCCCACGTCGCAGCCTCACTCACGCCCTGAGCACAAGATGGAGTAAAGCAGGGATCAGGTGAGTACAACACTTCTCTCCTTCTTCACTCATACTGTTATTGTGCTTGTGGTTGAAGCAGAGCCTTGTGTTCCTGCTGCCAAGGTTACACTGCGGATAGATAGCGGTGACTGGCAAGGCGGCGAGCGGCGTCCTGCTTTGTCAAAGAGGCCTGTATAGAGGGAGAAGCTGCCGCATACACACACGGCTTTCAGCGGAGAACAGATCCAGCCGTTACAGAAGTGTGTGTTTGTAAGTGTGTGGTAGCGGTTGTTTTGATGCTCTGTTTGGCCTTGAGCAAAGAGATACAGGCAAGACATCCGGAGATAAACCTGTGCACAGTTTATCCTTATATAGAAAGCAGAGTGTTTACAGACACTGGCCCTGTGTTTATATTTGTGTGTATATGATTCAGAAGTATTTCTGCTGATGCTCTTGCTGGGTTAATCATGAGTGTGCTTCTTGGGGCTTTACTGTTTAGCACTGTTGCTGCTTTGGCCCTGTCCAGAGACTCAGGTATAAGGAAAGTGTTGCGTATTTTGTGAGGTTGTGGTTTAAGGCAACTCTGTGCATGGTTTTGTACAACCCACATGTGTGTACAGCGCTTTAAATATGTCTGGCCGAAGCTGTGGGGTGGTGTCTGTGTCAGTTTTTGTCTATAGGTAGAATAACCTCTTCTGCCCCTCCCTGTTCTGCGAGACACTTGTTTTATTATGGTGAAGAATCTCTGAGCTTCAGGAGAAAAAGGAGGGGTGAGATCAGGAGCGATATGCAGCTCTGTTCAATTAAAGTTGTCCCCTGCTGGTTCTAAACCTTTTCTACAGTTGCTCTCCCAGAACGTAGGCCACCTTCATGTACAGGACCCCAGAGACAACAGTAACCTTGGATCTTAGTTTTATGACTCATAAGCTTTTTGTTTCTTACCACCTCAAAATCCTGAACATGCTCAGGTAAAAGATCCGAATGTTAGAGGATTCAGAAGCTTTGTAGCCAACGTGTTCTGACAGTCGTATCGTATTTCAAGTGAGGAGCGCAGAGAACTATCACTCAGGCATATTGAGAAGAACAACTGGCCTTTAGCAGAAAGCACAGCAGGGTGGGGCAATGGGCAGATAGCCACTTTTAGCCTTGAGCATACAGCATTATCAAACCTGGTTGTGAGGAAAAGAGTTTATATGCAAGAATGAGATTTCATTATCTGTATATTAACAAACGAGTGACCTATGAATGTATTGCCCGTATGTTGTATTAGCAGGTTTTTTTGAACATCTTCCTGTCCTTCTCCTGTTTTCTTATGTTGTGCTCAAGTTATTGTATTGCTTAATTCATTTGTTGCATCTCTGTTTATGGAGTTCAGGCCAGCTGTAAGTCCATTGGTACAGGACCATTGAACTCGCTGATTAAAAGGTTCGCTCCAGGCGTTGTGTTAATTACCAAGGACCAGGAAATGAATGCCTTAGAGAAACAATGAAAAAAATACAATGAAAAAAATCTTTAAGCACAGCAAAGGGTTACCTTTTATAGGTTAGATATTTTGAATGGCATTTCATCACATAGCAGATACACTGAAACCACAGGGAAGGTTCTTAAATGTCTGGTGATGTATTCAGAGTTCTTTAGTTATTTAGTGATAACGTTATTTAGTGCATGGATGTTTGAATGTTTATGTGTGAGGCACTTTGTAACCGTACACCTGACACAAGGGCTAGTGTGTTTGCTGACTCACTGTATAGGCTCATCTTCTTTATTAGGCTGATTTCCAGTCCTAATGACTTACAATATACGTGACATTTTGTGTTACCTTGTTTTGAAATTCAGCATCCTGAAATTGAATTGTTCATAAAATAAGCTATCGACTGGTTTGTTATTTATCACGTTTGCAAAGAAGACTGGCTGGCCTCGAATCTTTCCTTCATGTTTACTAAACCACTAGGAGCACAAAAAAAGCCTTGGACTCAAAATGCACGTGTAATGGTGCTAATAAACATTTAAACTATGTGACTATATATAGTGCAAATTACCATTTTACATTTCATCAAGAAAGCTCTTAGGATCAGGCGTACTGAGGAGGTGTTTATGTAGTTTTATCCAGCTGAACAATACAACAATAAAGTCAAAATGTAATTTTAGTAATTGTTTATGATCTGTGATGGACTGGCAACCTGTCCAGGGTGTTTCCTTGCCTTCTGCCCAGTAAGCACTGGGATAGGCTCCAGCACCCCAGTCACAGGATAAGTGGCTTAGATAGTGAGTCAGTGAGTGAGTGAGTATAATCATTTCAGATTATTTCAGCTACTTATATTTTCTCTTAGGATTTGTGACATCCATGTGTGATCAGTTTATGTTGGTAATCTGTTTAGACAGATATACCAATGACACAGTCATCATGGAAGATCTAAAGTTCAACTGATTTGAAATAAAGTTCAATAACTAAGAACAATAACTAATATTTACTGTTTAAATATCAGTACAGTATGCATGCTGAGATTGGAACTTTATAAAGGGGGTAAGGCAGAGTTTACATTATATGTTTGATATGATGTCACTTATAATAGCGAAGGTTAGACTGAGGTAAGGTTGAGGTCATGGCTGAGGACATTAGCTTTAGTTGGCTTTTACCTGGTCAGTTTCTGCTGAACATTCAAAGGAATTTTCACATAATTGCAGATAAAACAACTTCTTCTGTTTCTTCTTCTTCTTCTAAAGCTATTGTTGGTAAGGCATTATTGTAGTTCTTTTTAAATAATGTTGCCAAATTGACTAACCAGCAAATGTGAACTTTTACAATATAGAGGATTTGTTAAAATATTACTTTAGCTAGCAACATCAGCTAATTTGGTATCGACTGTCTTCCTATTTTTTTTTTTTTTTTACAAATGTGCATTTTGCTCCAAAATCTATAATTAAAGTTCCATTATACTGTAAGTGAGTTCCAAGTAAAATAATATTTCATTCTCAGCACAGGTAATGCATCAATTCTTAGTAATCTTAATCATTCATTTAAAGGAATGTGCAGGATGTAGCATGAAACTTCCACTTAGAGAAGATTTAGTTGTGATATATTTTGGTACTGTATGTATACATGCTGTAGTGCATTCTGCTAAATAAAGGACAAAAACACAGAGGACATTTTGTTCATCTATTTCTCCAAAACTGTATCTTGTATGTAGCTTGCAATTCTATGAATTACTGAGGATCAATGGATACTTTTGAGACTAAATCTCTCTCAGATTTAGCTATGTTAGGCAGGTTAGTGTCACTGAGCATTCTCTAATGGGGATTTTACTTATGAGCAAATACCTATACTGATACATTAGGCCTTTAGACCCAGCTGAAAATTTCTAGAAATATACAGAATATACTGAAATGCATATTCATAAGTGTTTCATGTGTGAATAATAAATAAGTATAAAGGTATGAATTAGCTTTTTGAACCCTAGGAGATTAGATATTTCAATAATTGATCAAAAGGTCAGAAGAGAGCCCTTAAATGACAGTTAGAGACATGTTTAAAAGGGAATTTGATTCATTAATTATGTTAATATGATGTTGCACTGAAAGTTCTTAAGAGTATAGAGAATGTAACAGCAATGACCCCAGTAATTGCAGTCTGCTAGACTCCATGGTGAAGAATTATGTGATGGGAGTGATATTAAAGACATTTACAAGGTGTGAAGGTCAGTGATTTCAGATGAATAGGAGAGCAGAAGGTCACTTAATATATGCAACGTGCCTATAAATGCAGTAATTTTGAGAAAGACAGAGATTATGTACAGTATGCCCTGCCAAAGTAAATTTCAGTTCCACTGTTATTTTTATAGGACTTGGGAGACTCTCAGCTGTCCACTTGTGGTCCAATCAGTAAAGACACATTTTAAAAGCAGATGCAAACAGGCCCCAAATGCACTGATAGGATGATGGCATAGTATGGTGTGAAACTCATGGGACAGCAAGAAATACAATGGCAATGACGAAATGTAAATGAAACATGGTAATGGACAGAAAAATATCTTTATTACCTCAAGCCCACTTTGAAGAATGTTTCTGTTTATCTGAGCCAATTTTCAGTATTAGCCCGGACCTTGCTGATTAATGTAACCACTTTAGCAACATAAACAGAATGTAGTCTGTAATTGCAGGTCTGTGGTTGGAGGATCTTTGCTGTATAATCTGACACGAGCACGTTATGATAGATAGAATTCAGACAATATTATACTGAAGTCATTTGTACAGTGAGACAAATAATAATCTTAAATGACTGATGAAATTGTGCAGTGTAAAACAAGAACAATGACTTTTTTTCTAATCTGTGATCATGTAAATACAAGATATAAGATGACACAAATAGATTTTATTACTCCTGTTTTCTACCAAAGAACATGATTTGGTTATTTTTTTCAGCATTAAAAAAAGTTAACCACATACTACTATGAAAAATTCTTATTCTTTATCTGCAGTTGTCAATTGTGCTTTTCTTTGGTACTTAGGAAGGCAAATTTTGGTAACATGCTTCCCAAAACAATGAATAATTCAGAGCACGTGGCCTGGAGTCCCAGAGAGAGGAATCCTGACTTTGTTCCCCTGCAGACAATCATCTCAGGTCCTCCATGCTCCCTGGCTGAAGGTTAATTAGTTATTCCTACATGCTCATTATACTCACTATAGTTTACAGTATACAGAATTTACAGCACTATCTCTCTCAAAACAACAAAGACACACTTGGATAGACTGTTCAAACCACTGCCCTGGTAATGGACTCTGTGCATCACCATAAGTCAGATGATGCCGGTTATGGTGAATCACTGCCTGGCAGGAAATAGGTTTTAAACACAGTTATGAGGATGATGGTGTTATAGGATTATTGGGAGGCTCCTCCTAACACAACCACACTCTTATTGTCCAGCTACACAACTGTATTGATTCAGGCTCCTACTGGTTATCTGAGTTATTATCAAACCCAGGATGCAATATGATAGGCCTTTATCCAGAGCAGAAACATGGATGTGCCCTGATACAGAGCAGTTTCACTGTAAAATGGCCTGTCTTGTAGGTTGGTAACTTCTTGCTGCATCTTCATGAATATACCAATGTGTATTTATTGTAATTATTATTGTGTATGACACAGTGATACCTTGTAGATAACGTTTCTCTTAGTTCCTTGATATACCAAAATAATCTTGCTTTCAGAGATTATTTTTACTTATCATAACAACAGCTAAGTGCAATTATCACTATAGCTCACTAATAATTTTTATAATGAATGTGCCATCAACACAGAGCAGCTTTTCTGCTTCAGATACTGAAGTACAGATGCGTGTTATTACTTCTTAGCTGGTTATTATGGTCATGTTTATACGTGTAGAAATTTAGTGTGGTGTTTAAAAGTTCTCTTCAGCAGTAAAGCTTGGAATTTTTGACAGCTTTAATAAAGATGGCTCATTGCTAATTTACCCTATATTTCATGGTCATGAACTTACATGAAACATGAAAATCTTCTTATATGTATGCAAACTGAAAACTGTGTGCAACAACATATGTTTGTGCAAATGCACTAATACACTATTGTGCCCTAACTTAGGGGATTTTCAGTTTCAGGATGATATAAACCAGTGACTGGCTGAATGATTTAAATAATGAAAGAATCGAATGTTGCAGAAAGAATGGACATACCAAGGTACGTTAGACTGCTATTTACTCTGATGAGAAGTAGCTTATATTCCTGAAATTTGTAACTGTGGACAGTTTTAGCAGAAAATTACTATGTCTAGTTACATAACCAGCTACTACCCAGGCTAACAGTTTTATTTAGGTATGACAGTGTCATGAAGAGTCCTGCAACACCATGTTTCTAAAGCGCTATATGAACAGTGGTATGCCATTACATATCCCATACTGGTATAATATAATATAATATATATATATATATTTGCAAATATACACAGCTTAAAATAATGTTTAAATGATTGTATACATGACTGAAACCTAAAGCCATGCACCCTCTTCATAGTTTTGCTCTTTATACACTATATGGACAAAAGTATTCGGACGCCTGACAATTACACCAGCAGGGACTGTAATGACATTTTATTCAAATACTTATACTGGAGTTGGTCCCCCTTTTGCACCTGTAACAGCTTCCACTCTTCTTTTGGAGTGTTTCTGTGGGAATTTGTGCTCATTCATTCTGTAGAGCATTTATTAGGTCAGGCACTGATGTTGGACGAGAAGGCCTGGCTCGCAATCTCTGTTACACTTCATCCCAAAGGTGCTTGATGGGATTGAGTTCAGGGGTCTGTGCAGGCCAGTCAAGTTCTTCCACACCGAACTCATCAAGCCATCAAGTGCACGGGGCACACTCATGTTAGTCTAGAGTCTAATGTCTATGTGCTTTAGACCACTCCATCCAATGCTTGGCATTGGACTTGGTGATGTGAGGCTTGCATGCAGCTACTCGCCCATGGAAATCCATTTCATGAAGCTCCCGCTGCACAGTTTTTGTGCTTACATTAATGCCAGTGGAAGCTTGGAACACTCCAGCTATGTAATCAGCAGAGCCTAGGCGAATTATATGCACCATGTGCCTTAACAGTTGTTGACCCCACTCTGTGAGTTTACCTGGTCTTCCGCTTTGTGGCCGAGTTGCTGTTGTTTCTAAACACTTCCACTTTCTAATATTATCACTTTCAGTTGACTGTGGAATATCCACCAGGGATGAAATTTCACGAACTGCCTTATTGCAAAGGTGGCATCCTGTTTCACGCTTGAAATCACTGAGCTCTTCAGAACGACCCATTTTGTATCACAAATGTTTGCAAATGAGACTACATGGCTAAGTGCTTGATTTTATACACCTGTGGCAACGGGTCTGATGGAAACACCTGAATTCAATGATTAATAGATATGACCAAATACTTTTGTCCATATAGTGTAGCAAACCAAGTGTACACATGGAGGAGGAGAGATGAGGGAGAGTTGAAGGTAAATGACCAGAAAGTAATAACAGGAGCCAGGGAGTGGATTAGTCTACTTTATCAGAAACCCCTTTGATTTTTAGCCAACACTTTGATTCTGTTTGTTGTTATATTATTAGCATAAAAGATCTATGCTGCAGGAGTATCTTTTACTCTCTTTGACATCAAATTACTATATGCAGATCATTATCAGTGGCTTTGTGATTTAGTACTGGGGGGTTGTGCTATTAGGTAAAATGTCACATTTTATTGCCCGGATTGTGACTCAGCCGAGGCACTTGTGGTAAACACTCAGTGTTATTCATCCAGGGCCTATTTTTTTCACCGAGTGATCTCATTCTTTGGCCTGTGCCTCATTCTGAGACAGAGGAAGTGAGAGTCATCTGAAGGATCTTGCAGTCATCATAGTTAAAGCTTTAAACCTCCCCCTCTCCTCCTTAGTGCTGAACTACACACTGTTTACTGTACAAAACACCATCAGAACAGCTTGATAACATTTTTGCTGTGAGCATTTATATGCACAGGTTTATTATCACCGCCTCAACTAGCACTGGTGATCATGCAGTTTTTGTCAAAGTTTGTTTCATGTTTCACTTTTTTCTGTTTTTTTTTCACCACAAGTATTTGGTTGACAATATCATATACTGTACTTAGACTTAACCAACCCACAAGAAACTTTGTGTGGTTATAGTCCCACATATCTGAGATGGATTATAAGGTTTTGTGTTCCTAGGTGTTGCCCTTTGTATTAGTGCCCCCTGAAGTGCGTTAGGCTCAAAGCACTTTTTGGGCAATAGTGAAAATCAAAAAACATTTTACCGAAAACTCTTTTACCGAAAAATTTTTTTATGGCAGGTTGGCCTCTAGGAAGCTCATTACCCTAGTGCATTACAATTCATTTGTGGAGTAGCGCCACCTAGTGAATAATGTTCAAATAAAAAACTAGAATTTCATTAGCCAATATCTTGTGATGTAAAGGCTCAAACGTCACAAAATTTCACTACCACATTCTTTAGATGCACACCAACGTTTGTGAAATTTCGTCCATATGGGGTGCAGCTACTGACACATTTTCACTGCTTAAGCAACAATTTTGAAATTTGGTGTGTTTATTTCACGTCATTCTTTCTCTTTCTCTCACTTTATTTGGTGGGCAAATTATGGACCGCTATCTAGACTGGTTTTTAATGGAATTATGTGCACTGATTTTTCATCTTTTACAATTTCTCTTTTGCTAGAGAGTAGAGATAGACAGTCTTTGCTGTTTATTCTGTCCCTCATTACATCTCTCTCTCTCTCTCTCTCTCTCTCTCTCTCTCTCTCTCTCTCTCTGGCTCGCTCTGGCTCTCTCTCTCTCTCTGGCTCTCACACACACATGTAAGTAAGATAAGTGCCACTCCGTGGCTGTTACTGTCTCAGCAGGACTTTAAGGTGCGGAGGGCAGGAATGAAATGCTGATTTCACTCTTTGGGAATGAATGGTCTTAAGCTCTTACACAGCTGGAATATCCAGGACTCTCTAAAGCTGGGAGGATGCTTGGCAACAGAATAAGTTTGTCTTGCATGGAACAGCCCAGTGGTACGTCCTCAGTCCTGCTGCATATAAAAGAAACAGAATAGATAGGTTTTGGGGTGTTAAGTAAAGTAATTAAGTGATTAACAAGGTAATATTGAAATAACAAATTATTAGCTGAAAATAGCTGAATATTATTTTTTAACTCAAATATAATGATTTAATATCCTGAAATAATGAATTATTAAGTAAAACATAAGGACCACTTCAGCTTTTTTTTCACAACTTTTGTATGTAAGTTTAAGCACAAACAAAGACAAAAATTTCAGATAGTGGGTTGTAAAGTAAATCAGTTTTAAAATGTTCTTATAAATGAGATCGTCATCTCAGAACCAGTATGTCTTGTCATCGGAGATCCTGGCATGTTAGTCTCTTTTGGGAAGTTTATAAAGAATTAGTAGGTAAAATATCAGGAGAAAGGGATTAGCAAGTATCTCACTTTTACCTACTCAGCTGGCGTGTGCAGTTGACTTACTGAATGCAGGTTGATGCTGATGAATTCCTCAGAGACGTGTGAGTGAGTCCAGTGTCATGGTCATGGAGAGAACTTATATGAATGTCTGTAGTGTCTTGTTCAAGGCATTTGACTAATAAACCCCCATAACACTACTTTGTGATTTATGTGTTGGCTGATATTGAAAGAAGATAGGTGTATTGGAAAAACTGCACACACTCCTGTTTACTTTAAAAAGATAAAATGCTTGAAAACAAAAAAGTCCTTGGGCATGTAATTGGGCAAGTGGCAGCCAGTTTCTATGCTAGCAGAGCATGAAATGAATTGACAGTGCATTTTCATCCCTAATCCCCTTTTGAACCTTAAAAAAAATCTATGTGTTTCATACTTATTCACTCATGTTCTCTTTCCTTATTTCTATCTCTCTTTCCCTCATTTCCCCTTTTTTCTGTATCTCATTTATTCTCCCCAGAGATTGTTCCAAAGTCCCCATCGTACGGATCTTTTTCACCATGAGCGTTGCAGTGTCACCGGTGGCCAGTGAGGCTGCCTCACCTATGATCACCTCTGTCACTCCTACCTTGGAGTCCAGCCCTAAACAGGGTCAATATGAGCCTAATGAAAGTGGAGATAAGGTGCTTCAGAGCCAAGAACACCGCCAGAGGTATCAAAAGCCCCCTCCCCTGCACACAGGAGCAGACTGGAAAGTGGTGCTTCACCTGCCAGAGATTGAGACCTGGCTGAGAGCTACAGCAGAGAGAGTGAGAGATCTTACGCAGTCTGTGCAGCAGGACAGCCTCAACAGGCACGTGGATGTGCACCTGGTGCAGCTAAAGGTAAGAGACACTGTTTAATGACAAAGATAACACTGTGGGCCAGAAGTATTGTACATGCATATGTACAGGAAGATGTGCTAAAGTGTGTAACTAATTGGGGTGCGCCAAAAAATCGATTTGCATAAGAAATCGATTCTCATTTACTACGATTCAGAGTCGATTTAAAATGTCCCAAAATCGATTTTAAAAAATAAATAAATAAAACAAATCCGGTGGCTGTCAGCCTGCACTTTGTAAATACGCGGGACGTCCTGACATCACCACGTAGCCGGTTATGGAACGTACGCATGCGCGGAAAGCACCAAAACAAAGAGGAAAGTAAGATTCAACCGGCCCCGTCTGCGTTGAAGGCGTTGAAGGCTTCATTTTGGTTTTTACCGAATGCCTGGGAAGACTGAGCTTGACATGAGCTTTGCAGTGTGCAGGGTTTGCAAAATGAAAATTAAGCACTTTGGGAACACCACAAATGCGTGCGCTCACACACTCTCTGCTAACTCC
>JAOVVH010000002.1:14923401-14937102 GCA_028566435.1 Scorpiodoras heckelii
ATGTCCATGAAGGATGTCAATAATTCTGCTGGGCATTGTATCCCCATGCTTTTAAAAATTGTGCACAGTCTGAGAATAACTGCAGTAAAACCCTGTTTGGGAGTTAATAGGAGTATGAGAACAGAGTACTAGTCACTGGGGTTTTTTTTTTTGGCAAATGGAAATGCATTAGTCATATTTATCCTCTGTTTCCTATGGTAAGATTATAAAAATCCAAATATAAGATTATTAAATGTATATTTTACCACTTTTATTTTATTTTTTCCAAGCTTGAAATTGTCTTGTTCTATTGGCAGAAATTTTGCTAGTTTTTAGCGTTTATTTCTTGAAAGAAGCAAAATGATTAGAACACATAGAATAAGTTAAAGAAAGCTTGAAATCAGAAAATTAATGCTTGAAATTAGACTAGAAATAGGCTTAATAATGTTTGTTTTTTTTATTCATAATCTTATAATAGGAATTACTAGATATTCACTTCTAAGATGACATTTTTTGCAGTTTAATGCTGCCATATTT
Organism: Scorpiodoras heckelii; assembly: GCA_028566435.1. Classification (NCBI taxonomy): domain Eukaryota; kingdom Metazoa; phylum Chordata; class Actinopteri; order Siluriformes; family Doradidae; genus Scorpiodoras; species Scorpiodoras heckelii. Next base: position 14,923,918 of record JAOVVH010000002.1, read on the forward strand.
ACCACAATTATTAAATTACATTCATAGTTAGCTGAATGTATACTGATGCTGTGTCTGTTCACCACTAGATGGTGTCATCACCAGTAACCTATATTTGGAGTACATGAAGAAAACGCATCATACATCCATGCTCTTAGAAAGTTCATTGAAAAGGTGGTTTAAATATAGCTATGTGCAGAATGTGTTGAAATAGTTGTCGCGGTACGCTGTGGTGCCATCATCCACCAGCAGCTGTGTGTAGAATGTGGAGAGGGAGAGGAGGGTGTGTGAAGAGCTTGTCTCACAGCTGCGTTGTCTACATTCCCGTCTGAGCCCTACCCACTCAATAATGTGCACACAGTGGGTGTGGGCAAAATTAAAACAACCATGTCTCTAGTTACACTGGACACACATTCACACACATATGCATACAATGAGACATATTCTGAGGTGTACGGAGTATAGACAGGATCCGGTCTCAGTTAGAGAAGGCTTGCAGCTGCTTGTGGATATTTATTTCGGGTGATGTAATCCCAGCACTCTGGAGAATTCAGATAATCCTGGCATGTCATCGTACCCAGCAAGAGAAAGATAGTATTCAGGAGAAATTCAGCCAAATTTCCCAGCCATTTAGTGTTTGTGGTTGGTGGTTGCAGTATTACTCTTTAGGGTGTGATTTATAAGCGTCAGCAAATCATTCTTCTATACGAGATACAGTATGAGTTCAGCTTCTCCTGAGACACTCAGATTAGCAACAGAGACATTGAACATCAATTTTAATCTGCTTTACTTTCCATATCAACATGGAATATCAGCATTCAACAATATATTAGTGTGCAAACTTCCTTCAGATCTGAATGAAACCATTTGGATGTCAGTAATAGGTCACGTTGCCATATCACAGCTCCAGAATCCCTGGTTCAGTTTTGAGCTCGGCTTTCTGTCTGTGTTGAGTGTCACATGGTTTCCCCTGTGTCCACATTTCCTTTGGCTTCTCTGGCTTCTTTGCACCTCCCAGAAACGTGCTGATAGGTGGACTGCACACTGACAGTGACTGACTGACAACCCATTTAGGTCAGGGTCCCATCTCTCATCCCGATCCTGGGATATGCTGGACGCACCGGTTAATGAAGAGAAATGAATAAATGATATTAGGTTACTATATAAGGTAGTTTAATCATTTTTCAAGCTACTTTATGTTACTGGCTCAGTTAGAGAAAGACTGATTCATTCATTGCTCCCTGCAGAAATGGTGGTGCCCAGTGCAAATCAGCCCAAGTTAACATTAACATGTGACGAGGCTGTCCAGCAAATATTCAGCACAGTAACTCACAGCTCTGTCTCTGCTTCTCAGCAGCAACCAAATCAACAACAACAACAACAGAAAGTGACTGTGTCTAAGGGTGTGTGGAAAGTCATAAGGGAGTGTTAGTGTGACCTCTGCAGTAGCAGATGCCTGGCCTGTTTGCACTTGGCTATTTTCAGTGAACCCGGCACAAGGGCTTTGGGGAGGAGGGGAGGGAGGTCGAATCCCAAAATAACCATGCAGTGGTGAGAGCCCCTCCTTCAGAGAGAGGCAGGGAAAATGGGTCAGTGTTGGGAGGTGTGAAAGACAGAGTAAAAATGGACAGATAGAGCAGCCTCTGAAACATGTGAGCAACAGTGGCAGTGCAGATGCAGTTCAACCTTGCTTACTTTCTCTGAGTGCATTTCTATTCCTTTATTTACTAAACTTCTTTCCATTTCATCTGATCTCATGCAGCCCAGGGGAGGTAAGCGTATGCCATTATGGATGTGATGTGATTTTGCTGGCACTGTTGTAGAACAGGATAGTGTTAATAGGGTTAAGTCATTTTCTACAATGAAAGGGACACTTGGAATATGATTACCATGCATTAGAGTAGTATAATTTTGTTCAGTTCTAGGATGTGCATGGTTAAGATTACAGGCAATTATGTCATACGTTATAATGTGACACATTATGCCATATATTAAAATGCAGGATTAAAATCTACACTGCTGAGTTGCATCTATATAAAAGTGCTAAAACAGATTCCACTAATTTTCTACAATTGTTTTGCTCAAGGTTTAAAAAATAAAATGTGCTGTTACTTCTTGTGTGCTTTTGCAATGAAAAGTAAAAAGTGCACATGGTGTTTAGAGGTTGTCTTTAGATCCCTGATGTTGTTTTCACTGTTCACGTGTTGAGAGTTTTCTGCAGACACTCAGCAAACCCACCATGTGCAAACGACATGCAGGAGCTGTTTAGTGCTCGGTTGTGTCTTATGTGTCAGTGTTGTGTTTTACACAGTGCCTATTGGTGTCTAACTGGACAAAAGTTACAAGACATTTAGTAAACCTATACATACAGTATATGTGCAGTAATATTTATGGGCTCACAAAATGCTTATGAAAATTACTATAATGTTACTACATCAAGAGTTAATAGTCATAAGTGCTAATATTAGAATCATGTGCATTTTTTTTTTAATCATAATGCTTGCTCATAATTTTTCGACTTGAGGTGGTGTGAAGTCCTTTGACCAGGGAGAGATGCTGTTTTTTTCATACAGTTGACCCCTACTGTAATGTTTATTTTTGAGCTGCTCTGGTAGATGTCTCGTGTAGGGACTCTGTTATGTTGGCAGAAGGTCTGACCTACATTCAGACATACCACATTATATTAGGAGGCATGAAGCGCCATGGCCAAGATGCTGGAGCTGGGTGACAACAACGCAGAGTCACAACGGCGTGGCAGTTGCCTTGGCATGTCCACAGTATTCTAATTCTTCGTAGCTGCCAAAGTCCTACTTTCTTTATTTTAAGCAGTGCAGGAGTTTCCTATATGGAGTTAGCTGGAATCTCCAAGATATAAGGCAGAAGGTGAGATCACTGAGGAAGCCACTTCCTTTTTTGCAGGGTATGTGAACTTCATGAGAACCTCATACTGTAACATTTATCTGTGGAATGTAAAGAAACAACTCATTTTTGCGGTGTTCCTTTGTAGAAAGAAATTTTTGATGTTACTTTCCAGCTGTTATTAACACAACAAAAATAGCTGTTCAAGCAGGATTTCTATGCTTAGTCTAAAATGTTATAATAATGTGTGTATGTTTTGTCTTATGATTCTACTCCATTAGAGTGTGTGTGGGTGTGAGTGTGTATCTGGGTGGCTTAAATAAGTCATATGTTCCTAGCAGCTGGACCCCAGTTTTAGGGCAGGGTAAAGTCTCACAGTATTAAATTCTGAAATTACTCTTTTAATTTCAGCAGCTTGTAATTTATTCCCTAGAGACAGTGAAAGAGAAAAGCAGGCAGGAACAAGGTTCATGAAACCGTAAGGAGCTATATTTGAATCTCACATGTTTACTTATTGGGTTCTCAAACTTTTTTGGACAGTGACCCCATTAAAAAGGTGAATGTTCCCACACTATCTGTAAAAGGCTACGTTGATTAACATGAGAGTATATTGGACTTGGTGCTGCTGCATTCAAGTGTAAAGGAGATCCAAACTGAATGAACAATCATGACATTTTAATAATAATAATAATTATAATAATAATCTGGCATATGGAATAAGTGAAGTTTATGTGCATAGAACTACATTATAAATAATGACTGGTCTAATACAACCTCACCCGCACCTCTGGTGACCCCATGTGATTTTGTGACCCCAAGGTTGAGACCCTATGTCTTAAAACAACATGCCTTATCCCAGAAGTCACTTAGCTTTGGACAGGAATGTACAGGGATTATGCAAGGTGCATTTGTGCCTCTTTCAGTGCTGATGCTGTTGTTTTTTTTGTTTTTTGGTTCTTTTGTTCAGTTTGAACAAATGCCCACTGAAATGTGCCTCTTCCAATCCCTGTTGCTTTTTAAGTCTAACTGAATTGCTTACTTTGTTAAATACATTGTAATTGGAATATTCAAAAGGAATGCCAATACGCACATTGTAAGTGCAGTAAACAGTAATAAACTAAGGGATGTCAATATTTGGTGAGCCTTTTTCTTAAACAGTGTTCCCACGTACAATGTGTGCAGTTTATAAGGAAATTAGCTTTTAAGTTTTAGCGTCTTGGAGAATCTGCCACAGCTCTTCTGGAGACTCTGACTGTCACACTTAATTCTATTTTTGTCCAACATTTAATTTTTTGTTGTAAAAGTAACGTTTGGAAATATAAAATCTTTTTGTACTGGCTCAAAAAAAATATCAATAACAAATGTTTTACCTAAAAACAATAGGGTGCCTAAGACTTTTGCACAGTTTTGTATATAGACAGTGACAAATACTCAATGAGAGTGTTGTTGGTTGCAGTAGCTCAATAGCTCAGTTGGTGCCGTTTTAGTCAACATGGAGCAGAGTTCAGCACAACATCGCACGTTCATTGTTGAAACGCTTTTTAAAAATGGTGACTCTGTGACTGCTGTTCAACAGCTATTTTGCATTAAGTTCAATATTCCTCGTAACAGTGCCGTGCCCTGTTGGAACACAATTAAAAAATGGGTTGAAAATCGCATGGCTCTGCTAGAAAACATTCTCTTGCTTTGGGAATTTCCAACACAAGCATGCGGCGAATAAAAACAGCATTAAAAGGTTAGTGTAATGGTTGTATTTTCAAATAAAATGTATGATTACTTAATGTATTATTTCATTTAAAAAATCATCAGGTCTCTCTGGCTCACCCTGTAGTTTATTTAATGTGAGAAAATTAGCAGGCACAGAGGAGCGCAACTTTGGTCAAGGTCCAGGTGCATCCCAGGGCAATACACACATATACAAATATACACACACATACACACACACAGTACAATACAACAATAATCCAAACAAGAATAAATGGAGGAAACCCATAGGGACATGGGGAGAACATGCAGAACTTCTCCCAGAGAGTAACTGGAGCTTAACCCACAGTCTGTGAATGTTTAGACTGTGAAAATAAAGGTTATAACAGTTTTAATCCAACTGTGAGAGGCAGTGTATGAATGTGTTCTGTAATGTCATGCTTTTAAACTCAAGCTCTATGCTTAGTTTTTTTTGCTCTCATAATAATGTGTTTATGCTAATAAGCTAGTTATGCCCCTGTTGGTCCTGCAGGTGTAAATTTTAAAGGTTAAAGGTTTTCATACACTCGAATAAAGCCACAATATAATAATTCTGATTGTCTCCATTAACGCTTACTTGCAGTGGTCCTCAAAGTGTAATCAGGGTCATCTGTTTTTGTGACATGTGGCATAGTGGCAGCTCACAGTGCAATGTGGCCCAGATTTATTTACTCTGTGATATTGTGTGTACATTAATCACATCTCATGTGAAACTGACTCAAGTGCAGAATGTGGAAGTATGATATAAGTCTTCCTGTATTTCATTTGGCGGCTGAACAGAGTTTTGCAAAACAGTCTACAGTACTTACTGTTTCTTACGGTAGGTGACTTTTTATGTAAATGAAGAATTAATTTTATGGTTAAAGCATGATTTTAGAGATCCTTATTTGTGTCTGTTCAAATACCTGCTTTGGCTATGGAATCTTTATACATCTCTCACCGCACACATCATGGTTTTAGTTTCTGATTTCAAACTATTTATTATGAAAGACCCCTTGTGATTTTGCTTGAATGTTTGGTGCCACTTTTTTGGATGAAAACAAAAGAACTGCTCATTCAGACTTTATCCTTAGGTTTTACATTACCTCCATCTTTATCAAGAGCTGCATTACGTAATTCTCTAGTTTTGTTTCCTCTCAAGGCATTTTGCAGTTGTCAAATGCATGTATAGCATTTTGTGTTTGTCCTCATATTCAGTGGAAGGAATGTTAGCTTTGATTTAAAAGCATGTGTGGTCTCATAGCAGATGTGTAAATCTGTGTGTGTGTGTGTATGTGTGTGTGACATAGGACATCTGTGAGGACATATCAGATCATGTGGAGCAGATCCATGCCTTGCTGGAGACGGAGTTCTCCCTGAAGCTGCTGTCATATTCGGTGAACATTATTGTGGACATCCGCACCGTGCAGCTCCTTTGGCACCAACTCCGTGTGTCTGTGTTGGTTCTGAAGGAGAGGCTTCTCCAGGGCCTGCAGGACTCCAACGGCAACTACACCCGGCAGACGGACATACTGCAGGCTTTCAGCCAAGACCACGACCAGGTCACACACATACACACATTGTGTATCGTATGTAAATGCATACATACACACATACACACATACATGTGTGCACACACAGATAGACACACACGCTTAAAAATGGAAGTACAATTTTAGCATTTTAGGAAAGTTGATGCATATAATGCTCAGGATAGAACCCTAATCTCTCAGCTGTTGAACCCCGTGCCAAAAAACTTTACTCCTTATTTTAGGGGTAAGCGATAAGTGATGAATTCCATACTTTTTCTGTTAGCAGAAAATTACATTTGAATTTTATTACCTGATACATCGTTTGCATGAAAGCAGTAAGTAAGGAATAAAGCACAATAGGCCATTTCACGTTGTGCTGCACCATAAAACCTTGTCTTGAAGTGGTTTGTTTCTTATATATAACAGAAGTTTGTCAACAATTACAATTTGTATTTATTTTAATATGTCACATCATACCATGTTGTAGCACACTGATGAAAATGTTAGTTCCTGTTACCACTTACATTACAGCAGCTATAAACAGCTGTTCCCTAAAGGCTTATTTTTATTAGGCTTTTAGTGTTTATATGTGTTCAGCTCTAGTGTCGTGTTTAAAGCTCAGTACCTGACAATCTATGCAGCACATAAATCAAACATAGTTTTCATTTATGTACAAATACATATAATCCTGTGCTTCCCATTTTATCATTTTGCCTCTAGGCTCGACTGGATGCTCTGACAGAGGTGGACGACTCAGGTCAGCTGATTATTAAGTGTAGTCAGGACTACTTCTCCCTGGATTGTGGCATCACGGCCTATGAACTGAGCGACTACAGCCCCAGTGAAGACCCGGAGGGCCGAGGCCTGGGTCAAGACCCACGCTCCCTCTATCCTGAGCTGGAGCGGGACTTCCCTGAATTGCTTCAGAGTGTAGATATTCTCACTATTGCTGCCTCCAGACAGAACCAAGAATCATCTTCACCTACAGAGGAGGAATCAATCAGATCCACCCAGGATTCTGTGGGTGAACCATCAAGATTCACCCAGGAGTCTGTGGAGGAACCAATACGATCCACCAAGAGGCCTGTGGAGGAGCCAGCTGATTCCACCCAGGAGACCCAGAACAAACCAATGGAGCAGGCACCATCCATAGGCACAGCTATGCAGGGAGAGAATGACAGTGGCCTCTCCAAGCGTCCACTCCAGATCTCTCACAGTAATGACGTATCACCTACTCAGCCCTCCATGCACAAGAAGCCCATGTACGTAGAAGAATCGTCCTTCCAGTACCAGGCAGACATTAGCAGAAGCACACCCTCTCTTTTGGCTCTGCCTGATCGTTCAAGATTCTGGCTGGACCTGGAGGCAGTGTACCCCAGCAGTGGAAGTCAGTCAGAAGAGAATCTCCACATCATGAATGCAAAGAACTGGCAGGCGACTCACCAAATGGGTTTCCAGAAGTGCCGACTCCAAGTTCCCCTCCAGAGAAGCTTATCTGTAGCTGAGCAGGAATATAACACTGCACACAATAACCTGTCCTCACACTCAAAGAGCAAATACTCCAAAACCATGCAGGTGAACAGTGACTCCTCCACCCCTCCACCTTCTTCAGCAGAGGAAACCTCAAATCATGATCCACATGAAAGCTCTTCCAGTCCAGATGATCATACTACCACAGGTTCACTGTGGATCATGCCGAAACAGGGCTCTCGTGTCCTCAAGAAGAACAGTAGCCCTAAAGATGAATGCTGGTATGGCTCTGAGGAGTTCCTTGCCCTTCCTGCCCAGCTGAAGAAGACTGAGATGCTGGCCTCAAAGTTGGAGAGTTTGGCTCAGGGCTTACCCCAAAGAGCCCTGCAGCAGTCACTTCAGGATGTGGACAATTGGGAGCTGACCGAGGCCAACCCAGAATGGGAGACCAATTCTCATCTCTATTCTTCCCGGCCCAATAGGAAGCATTTCTCATCAGGGAGGTTTTCATCCGCGTCCAGTGATGTGGCTCCCTCTGTAGATGAAAGTATAGAGTCTGGACCCCTCAGTGACTTGGTGTCAGAAGATGAGGCTGGGTGGTGTGCCCCCGGGTCTCGAAGAGCTGAGCAGATAAATGTACAACCTGAGGCCTCCAGGATAGTGCTCCAGTGTACACCACTGATTGAGCAGCTGCTAGAAGCCATCCAGCACCAGGAGAACTACCAGGACATTTGGGGAAAGTTAGAGGTGAGATTATTTTATACAGTTTTTCAGTTAGGAATCGGGTGCATTTTATTGCAAATACTGCTAACAAAGACATTCCATTAACCTTAATATAGTTCAGAACAGTCAAAAGGGAGGTTCTTTTGCCATAGCAAGACAAATTAATATGCTCATACATAAATAACAAACTGCCATTACTTGGCATTTAAAGAACTCTGTCATCACAGATTGCATATGTGTTAGAAACACACATTTACATAACAGTCAAATGTAGGCCTAATAATGTGGTTGCTACTTATAAATTAGGACCATCATAAAAGTAAACGGTACAATTAAGGACAGCTAAAGAAAACTTTGAAAAAATAATATTGAGAATAAATTATAAAGCAGACAGAATTTTACATTTACATTTGCCACTTTCTGAGCAGCCGAACTCTATAGCTGCTAGGCCAAACCACTAAAAACAAATGCTAGACTTGTTATGCCAACTGTTATTTAAAAAAAACTGATAGACCTTGCTGCAGTACCAAATGTCCAGGGGAAGGAGCCGGACTTGATCCAGATCCTAATATAAACAATCCACTAACCATAACCATGCCCAAGAAGGAAGTGCTGGAATAGGTCAAATTCCATCTCCTGGACTTTTAGTTCTACAGTGAGGACTGTTTGGAAAAATTGTCACACTGCTGCTGCCTGGTGGCTCCCTGAAAGAAATACAGGGATCATATTGTTTCCGTCAGGATCAGACTATTTCGCCGAGTGTGTTATACATCTGTGGAATTTATTGTGTTGTGTGTACACATATAATATGTAACATTTACAGCAGGCCGGACAAGTACACAGACTGTTATCAATATTCAGAAAATATTTAAATCTAATAAAAAACATTTAAAACAAAATAGAAATGAAAAACTTGAACTTTTTATTTAACTGATGAAAGTACAAAGAAAAGATTTTCAGTGTTTTCAATGACGAACTTAATTCTACTTGTTAAATATAAACAGATTCATAAATTGATGCCTGCAGCACACTCGAAAAAAGTTGGGACAGAGGCATGTTTACTGCTGGGTCACATCACCTTTTCTTTTCACCTTTTTTAATTATACTTTTTAATCATTTGGGAATTGAAGATACGTTTCTGGAAATGGGGTTTGTAAAAATAGAATAATGAAGCAAAAGATTAAATATAAAGAAGCAATTGTGAATGTAACCAACGATCAAGAAGTGAAAATGTGTACGGAAATAAAATAAGGATTGTTTACAGTATTTTACAGAATGATATGAACAGTGTACTGTAGGGCAGAGAGGCATTATGCTGGATGAAAAAGACTCACTGACGTGCATGGGGAGTGAAGGCTAGCTCGTCTGGTCCAATCCCATTGAAGAGAAACTGTAGCACAGATTGCTGAAAAAGTTCATTATGACAGAAAGGTGTTAGAACACACAGTGTATCACAGCTTGCTGCATACGTGGCTGAGTAGCTGCAGACCCATCAGAGTGCCCATGCTGACCCCTGTACACCACTTAAAAAGAACATGCAGTGAGCATGTGAGCATCAGAACTGGACCAGGGAGCAATGGAAGAAGGTGGCCTGCTCTGAGGAATCACCAGTTCAGGAATGGTTTGAAGAACATGAAAAGGGTTCAAGGTTTTGACTTGGCCTCCAAATTCCCCAGATCTCAATGCAACTGAGCATCAGTGGGATGTGCTGGACAAACAAGTCAGATCCACAGAGGCCCCAGTTTGCTTGCAGGACTTAAAGGATCTGCTGCTGATGTCTTGGTGTCAGATACCACAGCACACCTTCAGAGGTCTTTTGGAGTCCATGTCTCGATGGGTCAGAGATGTTTTGGTGGCACAAGGGGACCTACATAATGTTAGGCAGGTGGTTTTAATGTTATGGCTGTGCCCTTCAAACATGTTTTAATCTTGGCCTTCTGGTACGAATTTGTGATGGACGATCCCTTGAGAGTCCTAAAAGATGATGAACAGTGACTTGATTTTTGATTTGGCAAGGTGATGTTTTTATGTGTCATTCAGCACTTTGTGTTTTTGTCTCAAGATCATACTCGAACACCCATGATTCTTCTCCCGTGATCACTCTGTTGAGGAAATTGGGCTCTTTTGTTAAACGATCCAATGTTTGCTTCAGTCTCGCTTGCATTGCTCCAGTGACGCTTCAGCATAGTTACACAAACACAAACGTCTGGGCACTGTGAAGGCTAGAATGCAACTGAAACAGGTCCTGAACCACCATCCCCATGTGTAAGCCCTATGGAGTTCAGGAATTTCATTCTCATTTCTTTCCAGACAGATGATCAGCCATAATATTAAAACCACTGACCAGGTGACGTGAATAACATTGATTATGTCACTACAATGACATCTGTCAAGGAGTAGGAGATAATAGGCAGTGAATAACAGTGAGCACTCAAAGTTGATGTGTTGGAAGCAATAAAAATGGGCAAAGGGTTCAAGGTGTTGACTTGACCTTGACCTCCAAATCCCCCAGATCTCAGTCCGATCAAACATCTGTGGAATGTACTGTACAAATACATCCAAACCATGGAGGCCCAACCTTGAAACTTACAAGACTTAAAGGAGCTGCTGTTGATGTTTTGGTGCTAGATACAACAGCACACATTCAGAGCTCTTGTAGAGTCCATGCCTTTATGGGTCAGAGCTGTTTTGGTGGAATAAGGGAACCTACACAATATTAGGTGGGTGGTTTTAATGTTATGGCTGATTGGCGTATGTTGCAAACTTAGACTTCTAAGACCATAACACATCTGTTATAAAACATCCCATAATGGTATCCTATTTAATCTGCAAATCTCTGCATGCAGAACAGTAAAACCCTAATGATTAGTCCTCTGTCAGCTGATAAGATTATCAGAATCACTAGTGGAGATGAGATGACATGAGATGAGATGAAAGAGATGATAAAATGAATGACTCCTAGTCTTGTTTTCTGTCTCTGAGTTGTGAGAAAGAAAAAAAAAGAACAGAAGAAAGAGTACAGGAGTGTGTGTTTGTGTCTGTGAGGATGACTGGGCCAGGCTGAGGCAGGCAGCCACATCCACCTGAGATGATGTGTGTCACGGGGGGAAGTGATTGATTACATTAGCATGCGGCCCCTGGAGATGACTTCATCCTCTCGGCAACAGACAGCTGGCAGCTGAAGCCTTTGCTGTGGGGTGTCTCAGGGGCTTAGTCAAGTGTGACGCTTCTGACTAACCTCCTCTTCATGTCCCCCTCTCTCTCTCTCTCTCTCTCTCTCTCTCTCTCTCTCTGTCTGTCTCTTTCTCTCCTTCCTTTCTGTCCATCCATCCTGATATATTTATTCGTTTCTTGCACAGTGCACTTTCTATCTTTCTAAGGCTATAAATTGGATATACTTTTTTTCTTCATCTTCTTGTAATAGACTGTCTGTTAACTCAGTGACCAGAGGCTACATATTCATCTACTCTGAGACTGCTCTGAGAAGAAGACATAGACATATACAAAGTACCAGCAAAGCAATTTGATCTCCATTGACTCTTGTACTATGACTGTGTTGTATTTATTAGCTTTCTATCTACATCAGACTTTTTAACCTGTGGGCCCTGTGGAATGTTGTGGTACTATAGTGGGGTTGTCAGCATTTTAACTAAAATAACCCAAAACATGGTTTATTTTATTATTAGCTGAACTTAGATCTCAGGGGCCATACTTCCCCAAAAACCTGAGACTACTGACTAGACATTTCGGGAGAAAGAATTCCAAAATTGGACATAACAGAGTAATTCATAAAGTAAAATCAATTTCTAAAGCAGCTTCTAAACTTGCGGCACAAACATTTATAAATGGCTGATAGCATGTGATTAACTGAGCAGCCGACTGTGTTTCACTTGTAAAGATGCAAAGATTACATGACATTCAATTATCCATCTTCTTTCAACTGCAGGATGTCCCCAAAGTCTCCATACACAGGAAAAATTAACTCATATTATATTTTGTATTCTATTTTATATTTTTAATATTTAAGAGGTGGCCAACACGTAATGAATATTTTGTAAATATTTTGTAAACATTTGTAATGAAAATTTTGTAAATATTTTGTAAACATTGGTAATGAATATTTTGTAAATAAAGGTACATTTAGCTACAATTTTCCATTTTTTTTAATGTATGGTGAGTTTTGAGACACCTGGTACTCCTGGTCAGGGTCATGGTTTTTCCAGAGTTGGAGTTTTCCAGGGCCAGCCAAATTACCTAAGATGGGATGCTAGTCCATTGTAGGACACTATGCACACACCCATTAACTGGACAATTTAGAGTGCTAGCTGCATGTTTTTGAAAAGTGAGAGGAATCTAGAAAACCTGAAGGAAACACACACTAATAATGGGTGAACATGATACACTCCACACAGACCAGTCGAACAGATTACATGTCTGTCCATCTAACTACACTATATGGCAAAAAGTTTGTTGATACTTTTCCATCACACCCATATGTGAGCCCAAACCTGTTCAAGCATGACCATGCCTCAGTGCAGAAAGTGAGGAGATGGTTCAAAAAGTGGAAGAACTTGCACAGAGCCCTGACTTCAGCCCCACTGAACACCTTCGGGATGAACTCAAACGCCAAATGTGGAACGTCTTCTGACTCAACATCAGTGCCTGATCTCACTCAAAATCCCCACAGCCAAATTTTAAATTAAGTAAAAAACCATTAGTTTTCATGTTATCTCACCAGCAGAGGGGGACTGACTATCTATCTATCTATCTATCTATCTATCTATCTGTCTGTCTGTCTGTCTGTCTGTCTGTCTGTCTGTCTATCTGTCTGTCTGTCTGTCTGTCTGTCTGTCTGTCTATGCCTCTTCCAAAAGATACGCCTTTCTGTTTTTGGGTAGCA
>JAOVVH010000002.1:14948024-14960638 GCA_028566435.1 Scorpiodoras heckelii
TGTGTGTGTGTGTGTGTGTGTGTGTGAGAGAGAGAGAGAGAGAGAGAGAGAGAGAGAGAGAGAGAGAGAGAGAAGGAAACTCTGAGAATCGTATGGGGGACTATTTGAGTTAAAGAAAAAATATTTCAGATTATGTCATGTGGCTTTGTGTATGTGTGAATGAAAGACATAGGGAGTGTGAAATCATGAGGGAATGTATGAGAGATAAACTAAGTGTGAAGAACTTTCTCTGCATGGAGATATCATACTGTGTGTGTTTCTGTTCTTGGGTGTGTGTCTGTCTGTGAAGAGCTTCAAGCTGAACGTGGACAGTCACTGCACTCTGAAAGACAGTCTACTGGAGGAGGGGAGGCAACTGCTGGAACTCATCACCTGCCACAAATCAGGTAGTGCACCGGCAAGCTGCACATTTATTATTAATGTTTATATTAACATACTGACCTTCAGAATTTATAAATCCTCAAATAACTGCTTCTCAGCCCTCGCCGCTGCCGCACGCTCGCCTTTTCACATCCACTCTGGGCGCGTCTGGCTGAATTGAGTTGTGGGATAAAGCAGCGTGTGGAATGTGAGCGGACGCAATAGCGTGGTGCTCTGTATGAAGAGAGCTGGAATTAAGAACAGCGGGAGCCAAAGTCAAAGGCCACCTACGAGACCCACTCTCACATCCCCCTCTATCCCAGCCCTGCTTTCTCTTCCCCAATCTTTCTTTCTTTCTCTTTTTCTCTCTATGATTATTTCCCTGAAGCGTCTGGCAGAATGTTGCGCAAATGTACAAATCCACTAAGCTGACCTCCCTGTCAGCTGGTTAAGCCAGACACTATTAAATATGCAGATGGCCGCCCCGAGCAGGACTGTTCTTACCGTGCCCATCAGACCATGCCACAAGAGCTCCCTCATTCCAATCCCTTAAACACACACACACACACACACATACCTACCTATATACGTCTAATCTCCTATGGCTTGGAGCATCCTCTCAGTGTATATATTAGACTTTGCCATATAAGTAAATCTCCTCCCACTGCTCCACCTCAGCCCCTAATACCTGGTTTCCTAGCAACTCAGCAAATCCAAGCTTTCAGCAGGTGCGAGTGGTGGCATGGTGCTACACTCAGTAGACAAAAACTCCTCATGCACACAGAGCATTGCGGCACTCCTGCCCCTCGTGTGTGCGTTTTTAATTACCTGGGGCCGGATTTGGAATGAGCAGACTGTGGCAATGGCAGAAATGGTTCTGCGTGCACAGGAATTAATGCAGAACTCACTCTCTTATGATAACCAAGACTATTATAGTTGAAGAAAACCCCAGTTAAAACTACAAAACACTATTTTGTTAATTAAAAAAATGTAACCTAAGTGATTAACAGGACAGAATATGTGTACTTTCTAGTCAAAAAAAGTCCAAAGTAATGTTAAAACTAAACCATAAACAAAGCTGATAAACCATAGCAAAACACAAAAGCCCAAATAACTGTTAAGGCTTAGTATTAAAGGCAGAGATGCATGGTACCAATTCATCCCAAACAGCGGAAACCTCAAAAACAAACTAATATAAAATGATAACCAAAAACAACTTATAACAAAACAAAGAGATGTAGCAGTGTTACCAAGGAAGCAGTCATGCAAGGGGGAGATTGATATAACAGTTTACTACGACTTAAGTATAACTGCAACTAAATAAAAAATATATATATTCCTTTTAAAATGATTGAAATAAAATAAAGCAGATGTGAGTTCATTTTTATTTTCAGAACCATACACTATGTTCATTGTGTATTCATGCATTCATGCAAATGAACTAAAAATATATAACACTAAAATAGCACAATTTTTTGTGCTGATTCCGGCTACTAAGTGGCTGAAAAGTAAAAGCCTCTTTATTTCCCTGCTTCTGACTAGTTCCTTTAAAGAGAGGCATTAAAATTGACATTAAAATATGAAACTATCATTCCTTGACTACTTCACACCACTCCTTATATGATGGAGATGCTGATGGTAGTGATTAGGCTAATGTTTGGAGTATTATTAGTGGTGATGTGGTTGCACTTGCTGTGGTGGAGACGAGGGAATGTGTGTAGGGGTGGTGCTTAAATGGGAGGCATGATGAATGGAGGAATCACAGCACATTAAAGACTCGTTAAAGACGACTAGTGGGAGACGTGTGTGTGGGGGACTTGCTGGACCTCTGCACTGCTGAGCAGAGATTCACCACACTGGACAATACTTTATGTATGTGCATAGAAACAGTGTGTGCATCTTTTCTTTTTTCATGTGGTTTTGTTTTGTATAAATGTATGTTTAAGTGTACACAGTTGGAGAAAGCCAACAAAGGCAGACTAATAAAATATGTCCTCTGTGAAAGAACATGTTCTCTTCTCTGGAAATGAGCTTGTGTGTGTGTGTGTGTGTGTGTGTATACATGCAGGCCTCCGGGATATGCTCCAGATGATTGCGCACCAGTGGCAGGAGCTTCAGAGGCAGATCCGCCGACAGCACGGTTGGATGCTGCGCACACTGGACACCATCAAAGCCCAGATCCTGGCCACTGAGAGAGACGATGAACCTAAAACCACAGATGACCCCAATCTCCATGCCAGCTCTGAGGTATGGTCTATTAACCCAGCCTCATGGCCCAATCTCAGACCCATTTCCTGCACTACATCCCTCTTTGGCTCTTTTCTTCTCCCCTCCTTCTAATCCCACTCCACCCCTCTTGGCTAGCCCGCGGCTATCCACTGCTCACTCTGCAAAATAAACAAACTCAGGGCCAGGCTGGGCAGTGAAGGGCTGGCTATTAGCATAGGAAAAGGCTAAAGGATAGGGCCTAGCTGTTTCACTCCGAGAAGAATATGGAGCCATACCTATGATTTAGAAACCCTGTTGATAAATAAGCGCTAACGTCTGCGTGGTTGCAGGAATATGTTTTTTGCAGGATTGCCTTTTGCCTCTCGCACACACAAACACACAATTATAGTAGGCCATGTGCAAAACTCAATTTATACCTTGCACTTAATGTGTAATTGCAGAGGTAGTCATTCTAGGTACCAATTTCTCTTTGTTTAATTGTCAATTGTGATTAGGTAATTACACTCCAATTAGATGTTGCGCTTTATGACGAGGCCCTGGGTGCAGTGGCGGGGAGCAAGGGATCTCTGGGTTTGTGTGTGGAGGATGCAGCAGTGCTGCTTTTTCCCTAAGGAGAATAAGCTTCAGTATTAGTATTCTGTATTTAGTATCTAACTCCCCTGTCTTCTTTTCCCTTCTCCCATTTCCTCCTTCCTCTATATCGTCCTGTCTTTTGTGGGAGGCATAACTAAGCGAGGTGCTTTTTAAATTGTTTTGTTGCAATTAGAAGTCACCACAATCAGTGTGATCAGTCAGCGTTGACAGCCATTAGCCGCTTGGTTATAGCGAATTAACCGAGAGAGAGGAGCAAGTGATTCATTATCTCAGAGCTGTTAATGATGATCAGATGCATCGCCTAATTAGAGACAGGCCAGAGGAGTGGGAGGAAGGTCACCCAAGGAGCCACAAATCCCATCGTGTTTGAATAGGACAGGGGTGGGGTAAATATGTGCAGGCGAGGGGTTTGAGTTTAAGACCACTGGTATTCTGAGGCTTGCCTCAATATGTCTACCATGTCAAATCCATGCCATGAAAACCTGTTGTGTTTTCATCGAGAATTCAATATGTTTTGATGGTTTGTTCTTTATCCCATCCCAAAATGCACTTAACTGTCATCCACTGGTGGAAAACTGACCTTTATAAAACATCTCTCCCAAAGGTTTCAGTTGCCTGCCTGTGTTTACACCAAGGTCAGTCTCCATGCATTGTCCTGTGTTAGTAGCATATTGCAGGTTTGTATATGCACCCAGAGGTCACGTTTATTTTGATGAGAATCCTCAATAGGAAATGTCTTAATTGCGTGTCTCAAACTATTTTATGGCCCAATGAGCCATGTTGATGGAGGTATAGGGAATTCTTAGTACTCATTTGGGTCCACATTTCTCTGACTAAACAATATTCAGATAGTGCCATCAAGGCGGTCTTTTTTGACAACGAGCACCCCCCCCACCCCCACCTCACCATTAATTCCTAATGCTGCACTACAACAGGTGCTGCTTGAGGTTATTAATTTGCTTTGGTTAAAAAACGGCACACCGATGAGCAATGTGCGCTGTCATAGATGTAATATACGCTCTGCCCAGACATGAAGCCTTTCCCCAGAATGCCATTAAGGTGTGTGCAAAGCAGGGAGCATCTCTCCTGACAGCAATTACGCTTTGTTATTATTGCTTCGAACATATGCTCTGATCAACATTCCGGTGTTACAGAATTATTTTCTAAGAGACTTTAAAATCCCAGCAACGGCTGGATATTGGTCAAATGGTAATTGCTGAAACTGTACGCTGAGATGGAAAGAGGAAGAAGGAAGTAACATCTAAGAAGGATCTGAGTATCTATTGAAGGTGCAATTCGTCATTATTGTAAAAAATTTTGTCTCTTACTTTGGCATTATTGTTACACAAAAACATTGAATTCAATCCAGAAAGAGAGCACAAGAAATGAAGACAAGATCAATAAGAAGCAACATGGAGCATCAGTGCTTATGTGGGTCCTGGTAACACTATGCTTAGATTAAAAAGAAAAATCAGGATCAGGAGATAAACAGAGCTGCCCAAATCCCCCTGTCTCATCTTTAGGCAGTCTCTCTTATTGCCATGGTAATGCATCCCAGTAGCATGTGGAGAGCCATCATATGCTTTAGCTAAATGTCAGGACATATCTGAGCACAGTGAGATGACCTACATGTGTATAGGGATTTTGGTGAGGTTGGAATCCCCAGATTATTAACATGCACTGAATATGGCACATCCAGTCATGTCCAGCTTGGTGATGCCCATAAACACACACTCCATACATTTGTGGTTATATGTGTCTGCTTTTGTCAGTGTGTCTCTCAATGGTGGCTGTAAATAAAGAAAAAAAGGAGGGGTGGAATGGACTCATGAATATACCATATAGAAACCACTTTCAGCTCTCTCCAGTTCTGATTAAACCATGTTATTTTTTTACGCTGGCCAGTCTAATCCTGTAACCAGCTTGTCAGAAATGCCCCCGGGTCAACAACCTCGCCATGACATGCCAACATTTACTGTGATATTTACATATATAATTTCCAGCCAGGCATTTCCAGATGCAGCCCTTCCCTCTTGGTTTATCAGAGTGTTATGGACCTCCACAACTCATTGGAGACCTCATGCTTTGCTTAAAGCGCTCTGCATATCAGCATTGCAAGCTTGGTCCCTGCTAGGTGTCTGTGGCATATTCCACTACCGTCATATGGATGTGTATATGTAAAAGGCAAGCAGGCCGCTTATCAGAAGCTGCTAGAAGACAGCTTGTCTGCCCCAGGGCTGCCATTTCACCCCTCCCTCTCTCTCTCTCTCTCTCTCTCTCTCTCTCTCTCTCTCTCTCTCTCTTTCTCTCTCTGTCTCTCTCTCTTTCTCTCTCTCTGCCTCTCTCTGGCTGAGTCTTTAACGGTGGGAGGGAAAGAGGGGCTGCAGGCACCTCAACCATCGCTGTGCTACTCGCCGGCATATGTTAACAGCCGCCGTGTCGCAGCACACAAGCCCATCATGCATATGGAAAGAGTCTTAGGTATATCAAAGTCACCATGTTTTAAAAGTGACCTGGGGTTATTGCTTGTGAAAATGAAATTACACGAGGTGGCACTTAAACTCTGGCAGAGGAGCTCACCTGCACCTCATCCCGGTTTATAGGTACGCTTCACTTTCATGGTCAGGGCTGCTCTAAATCTAACATTAGTGCTAACTTTGAGAATTCAAATTGAACATTTTTAGACTTGGATGCATATTTAGGTGCAGATTTACAGTTATAATTTCGACATGCTGGGGTTTGGATGATTCGGGGGGGATTCATTTGTGGTTGGGAGTTAGATTACATTTGGACATTTTAGTATTCTTTTTGAGTTTGTAATGTTTGTAATGTCAGGCATGTTTATGCATTATGACAAGAGAGTTAAACAGCACTGAAAAATGTATAAATTAGTACCTGAGCATCTATACACATTTGCGCATCCTTTTTAAAATGGGAGAACTTGTTTAACAGCAGTTTTGGCTAAATCACATTCATCTACATGCTCTGAAAAATGTTTATTGGGCCCTAAGTGAAAAATGAAGTACAATCAACGATCCAAATAGGTAGTAATTTGTTTCTGTTCTCTTTGCGTGTATTAGCATGCAAAGGCACTCCAGCTGTAATTTACAAAGTGATTTAATATTGACATACCTCTCTAAGTGTTTCTTGCCGATGGCAGTTTGACAATTGGAATGAATGTTTTATGAAAAAGTTAATAGTGCCTAGTTTTGCAGACAGTTTCAAATATTTAATCACACAAACGATATGAATTAATATGCAGGTAGGGCTGAACTTTTGTTACCCACCCCCCCTTCACATTAGATGCATGAGCGCTGTGTTTTGAAATGAATATTGTTAGTGAGTGCAAAATGGACTGCAGAACATTAAGAAAAGCTATGCATCTCATAAACAGCCCTCTGTTTTTGGTTCAGATATGATGTCATTTTTCTAGGACTGTTTCTAGGACTCTAGGTTTTTTTTTATGAATACATACACTTTTACTTTTACCAAAAGCCTGCTGTCATATGACTTTTTTGTTGTTGTTGTTGTTCTTTGTCCTTTGGCTAGATATGATGCTTGCACAAGTCAAGAATGTAAACCAGATGTTATTTTTCATTCCTATTTTGCCTATTGCACTTGGCATTCAGATCAAAGATTATCTAGCTCGCTCTCAAACAAAGCAACAATGCACACTTTAGGCAGTGATTATTAGAATCAGAGTGCCTTTCTGAAAAGGCACAGTGCAATAGGAAACTATTTTGATTTTGATTTCCTTTGTGGTTATCAGGTTTTCCACATGCAGTGCCTGCAATGTTTAATGACTTCAGTCCAAATTTGATAAAGACTAATCTGATAACCCTGCTGTGATACTGAGGTGTAGTGCTATTGGGAGTACTTGACTTTCTCACTGCATAGAAAATAGCTCACTGTAATTATGCTAACACTGAAGTCAAACTATCTTTAAAAAGCCAGATAAGTCCAATGTTTCCACAATTTTATGCTTACTGCTGTTTTGGCATCTGCTGTTGTCAAACAATTTTACTTAATACATTGAATACATTTTATTTAATAATTAATATGCTACAGCCATGTAGACTTGTCCTATTTATGTCCCAGAAGATTTAAGCTCCTAAACGGAAGAAACTATGGATTACACTTACACACTTTACTCGTACTGTATATGAACTTAATCTTTAATAAACGTTAAGCATTACGTTTGGAGATTTGTAGGAGCACAAGAGATCAAAATTTTATTTTACATTATGTTTACATTGTACTTTGCATTACATTGGTAGATACAGTATAACAAGTATAATATAGAATATAGTTTTTTATATATAGATGTAAAATTCCAGAAAATAAAAGATTTTCAAATGACTAACCTAAACCTGTGATTTTTTAAAATTCATTTTAATACTGGAATCACTTTAATAGGAACACATAGACACATACTCATTCAATTAGTTATCCAGTCTTCCTCATGATGCAGCATGTGCATCCCAAGGTACTTTTCTGTTCACCACAATTGTAAAGATTATTTGAGTTACCTTAGCATTCCTGTCAGTGCAAACCAGTGCTGCCACATGATTGGCTGAGTGAATATTTCCATGATTAAGAAGGTGTACATGTGTTCCTAATATAGTGGTCAGTGAGTGAAGTTAATTGGTGACACTAAATTTACCCCTAGGTATGAATGACTGCATGAATATATATGTGCATGGTGACCTAAAGTGAACTTGTATCCCACCCAGGTAGTTTTTCTGCCTCACTCTGTGTGCCAGGAATCGGCTCCGGATCCACCCGGACCCTGACCATGATAAAAGTTCAAATTAAACAGCTCAAATAATTCATCATGTTAACATAAATTGAATGCTGCTGGCTAAAGCAGTTGTATGCTTTTATGCTGGAGCAATGCTAGGGAAGAGAATCTGAACTGACATTTTCTGTTTATTTTAGGCTCAGTTCCAGCTGTCATCTGTCCCAAAAATGCTTAAAACCCACTGTTCAAATGTTTATCTGTGTATAATCAGTGCTGCCTTTGGTCTTGATTGTAATATATCACTACCTGATAGAGACAAGTGGTTAAATTTACAGCTTAATCCCAAGTCCAAGTCTGTGTAGATTTTAATGACAGTAATTTCAGTTATTTTATCACATTCTGACTTAGTTGGTGATGCAGGTCACTGACATGTTTGTTCATTTGCTAATAGCACTTTGGCACTTTGGAAGGCTGTTGTTGGTTATTGGGTCATCGAGTGAGTGTGTGATTGGGATCTGCAGGCTGTGTCTGTGAGGAGCGAACATCAATATCTGCATAGCTTGCTCCCTCTCTCTCTCTCTCTCTCTCTCTCTCTCTCTCTCTCTCTCAGTCTCTCTCTAAGCATTTAGCCTTCAGTCAGCGTAGAATAATTGTCAATGAATATTTAACAAGCCTTCAGCAGGAAAGAGAGCCATCTGAAAGGAATTGGCGGTATATTATTAATACTGGAGGTGTTCGAGATACACTGTAGTCAGTGGACCAGAGTGCACAGTGGATTAGCAATTGAGCATGATGCAGTTGTGAATAAACTCATTTCACTACCGAGGCCACCATGTGCCTGTTTACGGGGTAAAGCTGCCTAGAAATGCAGCTATTCGGTATTCGCAATTTAGTCAAAGCCAGTGCTAAACGTTTTTTTCCAAGGTTCTCGTAGGCCTAAGCTTTTGCTCAGCGTGTTGGTTCTTTGTTCTTCAGCCTGTTTTTTTGCGCGTATCTGTAATGCTTATGGCCAATCTGCTAAACATAAAAGTGTCATCCATGTTATGAAATATGAGCGGTGGAATTACCGTATCACGCCTGCTGATTTAAGATTGCCTTTCAGGTGAGACGCGGAGAAACGCATCCCATCACACCTCCTCTGAGATCTCTCGCACTGCCAGAGGAGCCTTCTGTTCCCTCCTCTCTCTTTCTCTCTTTCTCTCTCTCTCTCTCTCTCTCTCTCTCATTCTCTTTCTCTCCTGTCTTGAAGTGATATAAAATTATAATGTCTGCCCTCTGGATCTCTTCCTCCTGAAATCTGGCCAAAGCGCTGAAGCTGCATGCGCTAGCTGCCATGCATGAGAAGCAAAACAGGAGGATGGAAAAGAGGCTGAAGAGGGGGAGAAAAATAAAACCCACTCATGAAATATATTCTAAAGCACTCAGGGTAGATAGAGAAGTGACACACTTCTCTTCTTTGGCTGTATGAGCAACTCACAGGTGCAGTGTACTACTGGAAAGAAAAATTCTTGCCCTGTGCAGTGACTTCTCTGATAAACGTAATTATTTCTCTTTGTCTCTGATGGCCAACAGGGACAGATGCTGCGAGCAGTAAAAGATTATACTAGGCAGAATCATGACTGGTGCTCAGAGCAGACGCTTTCTCTGGCCTGCTTTGGATGATGTCGGTTTAAATGCAAGGCTGGCATAGCTGAAGCAAAGGAGTGGCTGATGCATCTTTTAAATAGGCACTGAGTGTCACACGGCAGCTGAAATGAACCGCCTTATCTCATGGCGCGCTGCATCCGTCGCATGTCCTTGAATGGGAACAGTTTATGAGGAGGACGGATGGATAGCCGACATGATTGAGAATTGTGTGTGTTGGGGAAACACAAATGCCCACGTGCTTTGTTAGGTCTGATTCTGCAAACTGTTTACTGTCAGATAGCTGAGAACTGACTTAGCTGATAGCTCGACGGAGAACAATGACGTCTGTCAGAGATTTTGTAGATCGAGCCAAACTAATAACACAACCTGGTGAGTTTAACACACGCCAGCCCTAAACCGATAGGATCTCTTACTGTGTGTATAATATTTCTAATTTTACTGGCGTCTCTTTGAATAAAGGCTTTGACGCAAACCCCAAAATGACGAAAAAAATCCCCTGCACTGAGTAATAATGACAAATGAACAGCCATTTATAATGTTACTGTCAAAATATATCACCTTTTATCACTTTCCAATAAACTCTGCCGGCCCTAGCGATAATATCTTGGACAGTTTATACTCATTGTGAATGCACAGGTATCATTTCCCCATTAGACCCCATCTCGGTGATGCTTCTTGTTTTTTTTCTCGAACTGATGAAATCCATTATGGCGGTGTGGCAGTTATAAATGTCGGGCTTTTTGGAGAACGCAGCTCACCGTGCCTGCTGGATCTCTTGTAGTTTTCTGCTCTGGCTGTGACATTTACTAACCGAGTCTGATAGTGGCCTTGAACATGAAGTGAGTGCTCTTTGTGGAATACAGCTTCCTGTTCGGCTCTAGTGTAGCCGATGTCCCGTGGGGGAGCCTGTGCCAGTGTGTGTCCATGCTTTGTGATGTGCTCCTGCTGCGTTTTTGTCTGTGCAGAATCTGTGTGTGCTGTCAACAGGTCAATGCTTTTTTGTTAGATAGAAATGTACACCTAGGAAGCATTAATATTCATCTGCCAGCATGAATATTCTTTTCGACACAGGTTGTACATATGATTAAAAGGCATGATGTATGTACAGTAGTATGTATGTTGACCTGCTTGTGTGAAGTAATGCACTTGACTCTTTCTCATATTCCATAATCAGCCATTTTTCAGAGTGATAGTTATCTGATTATAGCAGGGTGTAGTTTATAAAACTGTGTGACAGGGTGAAAGGCTGTTGGGAGACTGCTGAGAGTCTCATACTATTTTGGTATGAAATGAAACAGAAAAATGGCAATACACACACACACACACAGCACACACACACAGCACACAGTACTAACCTACCATATACACACACTATTCATTGAATTTTCCATCATCAAAGACACCCTCTCTGGTCTTCCTGTTTCTCCTATTTCATCTTTTTGCACATCCTACTTTACGGCAGAAATGTAACTTGGTGTGTATAGCATGTCTACTCTGATTGTCCCTGCACTCTTTAGCACTATGTGTTTGATATCCTCTGTCTCTTTCACTTTTGATACCTGTCTCCTCTTCTTTTATCTCTGCGCCTATACTATTGTTGTCAGCATGCTCCATCTGTTTATGCAGGCAGGACAATAGTCTACAATCTTAAATGCAGTTTATTGAAAACATTTCACTTTCAACAATAGGCAGCGCTCTTCCTGTCCCTGCCACAGCTGACTTTGAATTGCACTTAATTGCTCGGAATTACACAAAATGCCCTATGATTATTGCTAATTTTCCCACAACACAATAGCTATTTCATACCACCCATGAGGGGAATAAATGAGTATGACTGATCTAATTTTCTTGTTTTTGTCAAACCTCTGGATCTGCGTTAGCTCACAATTAAAAAACAACTCATTTGATTTGGTGTTTTCAGCGACGGTTTCTGTACACCCACTCACACAGGTGCTTCAAAAAATGAGGTACTTCAAACATTATGAAAAAAAAAAACACCAAATACAAATAAGAGCAGCCATTCACTCTGCGCTCTGCTTTTCGTTAGTCTGTGCTCCGTTAGTTCGCGGCTGAGCGCCCGGTTCCAGCGACGTGCTGTTTTGGTGTTTCTCATATGAACCCTTTTTACAAATCATATTTGATTTCATGCGTAATTAGTTTGTCCATCAGTGGATGTAGGGGGTCTTACTGAGACACTGGCTCTGCTCAAGCTTCATCACAGGACCCAATATGCACTATGGCAATAGCATGGTTCCACCCCACCAAGCACCAGGAGCTCATTTCCCATAACCCCATGCTCTCCTCTCTACTCACCTGCATGGAGCAGGAGCTTATGTTCTCCAGGACTGACAGCCCATAGTGTTTGATAGAGGCACTGTCCGTCTGATTAAAGTGGAGGATTTAATTAGGTTTTAAGGTTAAGGTAAGCAAACATCAAAATATGTATCCCCCCCCTCCTTTTTTTGTTCTGTTTGGGCAGCAGATGTATGAAGTGTTATTTAGGTCTCTTAGAGATTCAATCTAATTTAATTCACTCCCCTTCTCTAAATAAACAATTCTAAAACCTTTTTTTTTCTGAGGCGGAGGGAGAGAGATGATAGAGGTAATCAATATTTCCAGCAATTTAATTAAAACCGTTAGTGGAATAAATCCATTTAATTATCAGTTAATGGAATACAAGGTCATTTACCTGACAGGAACTTTGAAGGTGGCTTACTGCTATGACTGAGAGCGGCACTAAGGTGTCAGAGCCATTTAGGTGCTGTCAGAGCTCAGCTTTAAGATTCCCCTCAGCACGTTAACCCCTCCTCCTGCCCAGACTGCCTTCTGCCTTCTGCTGCCTGCCTTAGCAACACACACACACACACACACACACACATACACAGTGCAGGGCATTTTTCGACAGGCCATTTACAGCTCATAACCAGAGCTAATGAAGACCAAGGTCATCAGATGGTGCTGTACCTTACTCTGTGTGTGTGTGTGTGTGTGTGTGTGTGTGTGTGTGTGTGTGTGTGTGTGTGTGTGTGTGTGTTTGTTGTGG
>JAOVVH010000002.1:14996196-15014319 GCA_028566435.1 Scorpiodoras heckelii
ATGTACTGTATATATATATATAATTATTATTTTGTATATATAACAGCACTCTCCACAACCATCATCAAAACACCAGCAGAGGGAATAGCTTTTAGAAGAGCAGTGTTCATTCCTTCAGTACATTACAAATTGTGGAATATAGACTGTATGGCCACAGGTTTGTGGACACCTGACTATCACACCCATATATGCATTCTAGATTTGACCCCATTTGCTGTTATAATAACCTCCATTCTTCTGGAAAGGCATTCCACTGGATTTTGGAGAACGGCTATTAGGATTTGACCTTTCAGTTACAAGAGCATTTATGAGGTCAGGCACTGATGTTGGGTGAGGAGGATTTGGGTTTCATCTCAAAGGTGTTCACTGGGGTTGAGGTCCGGGCCCTTGTGTTCTTCCACCTTGGCAAACCATGTTTTCATGGACCACATTTTGTGCAAAGTGGCATTGTCATGCTGGACCAGGTTTAGGCCCTTTAGTTCCAGTGAAGTGAACTTGTAATGACAGAATACAAAGTCATCCTATACAATTGCATTCTTTCAGCTTTGCAGAAACAGTGTGGTGAAGACCCACATACGGGCATAAATGGTCAGGTGTCCACAAACATTTGGCCATGTAATGTATCTCAACGAGAATTGAAACTGGTGGTTTTTCCTTTAATGTGTCACCTGTCTGTAGCTAAGACACATCCTAAAGCATATAAAAGTGTGTCCTAATGAACTATATATGCAGAAGGAAGATATTGATTGGCTGTTGGGAGAGAGATATTAAAATGACATGTCATTGCACATTAATCCTTTCTGGGAATAACATTTCCTGTCTAACAGAGGGATAACTGTGGTATTCCAGCTTCAGGCATTATGGATTAAGTATTTCGCTCATTAAATCTGTGCTAATAATATGTGGTACTAAAGATCGCTGTACTCATCACAGTGTCTCAGCATCTCCCATTTCGCCTGATCAGTGTCACTGTGAAAGATAGAAGCTTTGTGTTATGGTAATGTCCTCAGCATAGTTAATGCAGATTTCATATCATTTCACGCTAATAACATTAGTCATTTCTTATCAGCAGCTTTATATATTGGCTGTCTGACATTCTAAAGACGGATGTCTTAAAAAGGATATTTAAGCCTTTTTATGTAATGCATTCAAATGCTCTGTGTAATGAGTGTGATTCTACCTGCTCCATAAACAAATTACTGCTACAACCAAACTAGCATTAGACACTCTCTGTGATATCCTTGCTTTATGTGCTACAAGTTATTGCAAGATTCATTTTACTGACTGACCCCCAGTAACATATTAGGCCACAATGGTTATAATTTTCAAAGAAAGAAGTAGCTCCAGTGTTCCTTAGGCCACATGGACATTCTTAGCCAACAACCTTCCCATGTCAGTACCACTTTACAATCAGGTGTTTCTAAATATTTTTTGAAACGATTGCACACAACAAAGTCTAAGAGACCTAAAGTAACCTATAGTTGTCCAGTGTAAAACCGACATGCTGTCTGTTAAAAAGTCTCATCAGGCCACAAGCTGGTAGTGAAATAACCAGAAGTTGGCTTTTGTCTAGAAGAAGTGTTACTTATCATTTTTAACACTGCAATGCTGGTTTCATTCTACTCAGAACAAAGAGAGCTATAAATTCTTTTTGCTTTTACTGGGCTGGCTATTTCTTTCTTAACAAAATACTAACTGGACTATTGGGTCGTATCCTTTTGTTTTTGGCTTATAGTCCTACCACTTAATGGGCTAGTAGTGTAATTATTTATGTAGAAAATAATGAGTAAAGTAATTCCATTACAGTTAAAAAAAAACAAAGTAATTAGTTTTTAATGAATTACCTTCTTTGAGTAACTGCTCTAGTACTAAATAAATACTTTGAACAAACCATCAAGATGTTAATGTGGCAGTGAAGAAAAGGACTCTAATAAAGATGTTCTTATAACGATATATTTATAACCTTCAAAAACATCACTGCGTAAAAAGGTACTGAACCACATGCTGTTTACTGTGGAGTTGTTCATTTGAAAATTTGAAATTTACCTATTTTGTTAAAGCTTTAGCCCTGTAATATTAGTCACAATGAGACAAATGCTAAAAATTGAGCCATTGCTTTTTTTTGTAATCCTTTTATTCCGTATTAATTATTCAGTTCACATAGACCATTTAAATAGCCCTCTAAGTAACTCTTGGTGGGATTCATACTAAATCTAAAGTTTAATCTCTGTTGTATCGTCAGTCTGATTCCATCTCTTTCTCTCTCATCACTCGTGATCAGAGGAGTGCAGCTACGGTCCTAGGCCTCATCCTGGGGGCCTCTGTCTGGCTAATGAAATGTGACAGTGCAGATATAATATCAATACTTTCTCCATGATTAGGAATAAAGAACTCCTGTTCTTTGGCAAGTACTAAACGCATTAAGGTGCTGTGGGGGGCATGGGGGGTGAGGTGTAAGCGAATGGGGGAGTGCCAAGCCCAGCGTTAGTGTCTTATCAGCAGGTAATGGGGAGCAGACAGGTGACAGCCCAGAGAAGCCTGTTCATTACCCACACAATCGACTAGCCACACACCCACCCTTATTTTTCATTCTATGTCCAGCTTGCTCGCTTTCATTTACCGACACTAATGAGAAAATGTCCTTATTGATGGTATTATTATCACTTTTCTGCCATTTGTTTGCTTTATCACATTACAGAGGGCTGGGCCACTGTTCATAAGGCATTAGTTTCATCTCGAAAATATGTCAGTTTTCTTAGACAAGAAAAAGGAAAGTAATTAGAAAAATGCACCCAGCGTTAAATATTGATATCGTAGAAGAGGAACTTTGTAAGGGTGTTGGATACATTTTAAATGCAGACTGATTTGTAGTGGCCTGCCTGCTACTGCCCTAGTGATCAGATGATTGTTAGTCTGAAACCTAGGATTGCCGAAAAGTCAGTGTTGTTGCTCCGTCCCTCAGCCTAATTGAAATGTGTCAGTGTTTGAATCCCCCTTGTACTGAGCCACAGTAATGTGTAGATTTTGTTTTGAGCCTGCAAGAGGAACACGGTACACTTTCTGTGACAAACACATGAAACTGCAAGCAGCATGAGCTTGGGGAATCTGTGTCTGGGAACAAATCATTGACATGAATTCATTATGCTCATTTGCGATAACAAGTGCTTGTGGTTTTAATTGACTTAATCAACAAATAGAATTAATCAGAGATTTCTAATTAATGGTAATTGATTGAATATCCACTGGGTCACTGTCAGTGTGAGATGCCTGTGTCCTTGCCTTAACTGGAGGGGGTTCGGCGCCGCTTCTTCATCTTGGCTAGATTAATTGAAAATGTTGAAATTGCAGGCGTGGAAAAAGATGTGCGAGATGGAGTGTGCACTTGTTCTCCAAGCAGAGAGGAACAAACAAACGTGGCAAAGCAGCTAGAGTGAGTGGCTCTTTTCTCCTCATCTACCATTTTAATCCTCACAAAACAGCATTAGCCTTTGTGTGTGAGTAATTCCAAGACCTTCTGCCTTCTAAGTGTCTTTTTGTGTGTTGAAATTGTATATTTCATATTATGGAACAGAATGAACGTGGATGGAGAGACAAATAGAGGATGAAGAGAAAAGCTTAAATGGGAGTGTGGGAATTCTCATTTGGTGCAGGATATCGTGATCGAGTTTGAAACACTCCTGGAGGGTCGTCCTGTGGTTTGGCTGCATTACGCCACCACTGTGTGCCTCGGATTTGATTACCAACGCTGATAGTGAGAAACCTGTAGATTAATACAGTAGGTAAGATGGATTTAGCAAGGTGATAGTGAAGCCAGATCAGGCTGATGAGAAGGAATAGTCATCTAAAGTATTGTGAAGATTGGCTTAGTGCTAGTGCATGCTTGGCACCAGCTGAACTGATGATACCTTTATTAAAAAGCACCTGATAGATAGGCCTCATGTGAGCTTCCTCATTTCACTTCCTTCACAGAGAATGGTCAACTGAAAGATAGTTCCCCTGTTTGGCTTCTGTGTTTGTTTCTCTCTCTCTTTCTCTCTTTCTCTCTCTCTTCTTTTGATATCAGGCTGGGACAACAGAGCGCATTGGCTAGCAGCCAGCTTCTCAGCTATAGCACTCAGCCTGTAGGTCTGAAATGGAGTCATTGTGTAGGTTCACATTCACATACTGCAGGGAAAAGCAGACCACTTTACCGCTCCATGTATTTGGAAAAGCTTTTTAGCAAATATTGGCACACCATAGTCCTCCTGCCCCCATTGTCAATAAGGCAAGACACATTGGAGGGGGAAGAAATCAAATTTATGAAGCCCAGCAATGCAGAAACAACGAAGCATTACATTTCTGTGGAGTCTGGAAGTCTAATAGCTCCGTATGCTGTTCAGTGTGTTATGATATAGCCTCAGGTTTGTGCCATTTAATCAGTATGAGTCGACTTGTGGTATTGATTGAAAAATGGTCATCTAGATTGTTTGCCACGTGGAGAAGGACTGCATGAAGAGTAGATGCAGTGAGGGAACAGCACTGTGCTTGTAAAAAGAATGATGTTGACCATCCGCAGCACTAACATGAACTGTTTGTGTAAAAGGATAAACAGAATCCAGCCAGGCTCCCATTAATGTTTGCAAGTTACTTTGAGAACACACTTTTGCAAACTACATGCCTGGCTTGTCTTATTTTGCATGTGCGTGTTTGTTTGTGCATCAGCTTTGAACGTCTCTGAGTTTGCTAAGCGCCACTGTTTCAACTCCCATTCCACAGGATAACTCTATCACTCTATGTGCTGACCTCCCTCACCCTCCCTCTCTCCTCTGCCATTGCATTTTGCAGTCTCATTACCTGCTTAAAAGATGTGGGGAGCTGTAAATATATGCTAAAACAGAGGCCGAAACTGCTGAAGAAACAAAATTCAATTTAAATGTAATGGTGTTTAATATTTATTGAAAAATGTAAAGAACGAGACAGGCAGTGCCTTGCAGAGCAGGGTGGATTTACATAAATTGTGGGAATGTTTTTGTCCTATACTGCACATGGAGCAGAGCTTGTCAATTCACGTGGACCATGCTGCATATTTACAGAAAGCTTTTGGTACAGGCACAAGGCCATCAACATCCTGAACCCCTTTCACCACATACACGGAATGACCTCTGCAGCGTGCTCTTGTTTGGGGGAATGTGTATGTTATGGTGATTTCATTCCATTATTGTTATAGCTGGGCTCTGGAGCACAGCAGCAGGGCTTTGGCCTGTAACTATCAAACTCAGTGCTGTTTATGGGGGAGAGGGTGGAGGAAGCTGTGTGATTTACATGCTCCTGACAGCCTGGATTGTTGTGGAGACCTCATCAGTACAGGGCTCACTTCTCCCTCTCTCTCATTTACTGTTTCTCTCTCTCCCTCTCTCGCTCTCTCTCTCTCTCTCTCTCTCTCTCTCTCTCTCTCTCTCTCTTTTACACGCACTTTCTTCTTACCTCTATTACTTCCCATTTCCATTTCTTTTATTCACCCTATTCTCTCAGATTAGAAATCAATAGCAATGCTTCAGTATAGTAATTCATGGTATACTACAGATTTATATATACATACACACACACACATATATATATATATGTGTGTGTGTGTGTGTGTGTGTGTAAATATGTAATGCCTAGAATTAGCTCTTTCTCTTTCTAGGCTTTATGTACAGAAGTGCGAGGTCGGAGGAAGGGGATGGCCTCAGTTCTGCGCCTGTGCCAGAGGCTCCTGGAAGGGCCAGAGGAGCAAAGTTCAGGGGCCGATCGTCAGTCTCTACAGCTGCTGCAGGTGAACCTCGAGAGGCGCTGGGAGGCCATCGTCATGCAGGTGCTCCAGTGGCAGAGTCACCTCAAGAGCACTCTGGGCCGAGACCAGGTCAGATTAAACATACACAATAGCTACATCTGCTCCAGCAAATAGCTGCCAATGTGGTATGACTGTGTTCATGACAGACATCATGTGCAAAGCCACACCACTGAACAAGACAAACTGAATGAACATGAATATATAATAGCTAACATAAACATTTCAGCTGCAAATCCCGTCTTGCGCATGTCCAACGGATGTAGTCAATGATGTGTGCATTCTGTTTATAAATAACCACATGACAGCACAAAGCCAGCAACACTACCATCTATAGCACATTCAGTAAATCTTATTATACTTATAGCTATTCATTTTCTCAGTATGTGTTTTACCCAGCTCTTAAACTGGCTCTATAAGGGTCAATTTATTCCTTACTCAACGCAGTAACCCACAGAGCCTAAGTGTTTTTTTTTCTCAGCTAGAAATATAGTAGCAGTAATGTAGAGCAGCACAGCTATAATGGAGCAATAATGATGATGTATAAGGTAGGAAATGTAACCACATGTTATTATTCAATAGTATATTTTAGACTCACAGTATATTACAGAGCAATAATTGACTTGTAGGCAAACACCATATAATGCGCTAACTTACAACCAGGACCTGTGTGTAGTTTGAGAACATGCAACATTCACCCTTCCTCCTGAGCCACATTAGGTTTACGGCAAAATAAATAACCTCCAGCCCACCCCCACCCCCTTCCTAAAACTCCCAACTACTGACTGATAGTAACTGGACAGCAGTGCGTTAAATACGAGAGTTAGATTTAGGCTTTTGTTATGCAGATGCTATGCATTCCTGTGTGGCAGCAGCAGGCCTCTGTGGAGTCTGTGTGCAGCACACAGAGAAGCCCAGGGACCTGTTTGTGGATGTCCACTCAGTTATCTGCTCTCATTTACACAAGCAAGACAAACGACTCGGTCCTCTCCAGCTCTGACCTTGCAGGACTGAAGAGCAATTTCCCTTTGGAAAGTGTTTAGAAAAGGGGAAGAAAAATAACAGGGAAGGTCTGTGTTTGTTAATACAGTGCTCTGCGTGCAATGATAAAAATGGCCTTCCACTGAAAGATTTAGAAGACAAACTTTCCTTGGATGTGTTCTCCATGTGTGAGGATTGAAAAAGTTTTTCGGTATCATCTTTTTTTTTTTTTTGAAAGAGGCATGTTTTATAACGCCATTTTCTGTATGAAGGTCAACAGTAGAGGTGGTTATTTGAAACTAACCTCCACTGATTACCATTCAGACATGAAAAGGAACACTTCTTCTTATCTTCTTTATGCCATGTTCACCAAGTCCTTATGACATTGCATGAGCATATTTTGCTATTAATGGCAAAAGAAGGTTATTGGTGGAAAATAGTTTGAAACTGCTCTGGTGCATTTGCAGTACAATGCAAGCTGAGGCAGCTTAAATAAATGATTTTCTATTTGATTACACTGATTGATTGTTCTCACTGTTGAAGGTTTTTTTTATCATGCATTAGCAATCCAAGCTTCATCATAAGTATTTCCCTTATCAGCAAGAAGAGAATAAACAGAAATCTAATAAAAATTCATTATATGCAGTGTATGACATACAAAGCAAGTGTTAGATTTGCCAGTTTATTAGATTAATGAGATAAAAGGATAATATAAATAGACCGCTCTCATTAATAAGGAGCCAAGCAATCTGTTTAATTGTATCCCGTGTAGAATTCATGGGTCTAAGCAGAATTTTTAAACAGCAAAATGTTTCACAGCTTAGTGGTCCTTTTGATCTCATTAAAATTTGATTACTTGCACATGAAGATCAGAAAAATGTGTATGTCATATATTTATCCAATTAAATTATATATGCTCCTCTGTATATTTTATACCAGTGCTCTTTGTCCCTACACAGGTTCCAGGGAACCTGATTGAACCATCACTTATGGATCTCCGCGGCTCATCTGAGGACTCTTGGGAATGGGATGAGATGGATATGACCATAGTTAATATGGAGTCACAAGAAAATGATGAACAAAACCATTCAGAAAAGGAACATGAGGAACATTTCAGGGGAACCTGCTATAAACAGAGTGGAATGAGCCTGAATGCCCTTCAGTCAAATCCCCCAACTTCCCGTGTTTATCAAGTCTTCAGTTTACATAGTTTTGAACTATACCAACAACCACAGTATAATCAAAAGATATCTTCAAATATAACCAAACCCAATGAGAAGCAGCCACTGCTAAAGAGCTTGAGCAAGGACTCTTCTTTCTCCTCAGTGGAGTCACTACCTGACATCATAGCAGGGCTTGTGAGTGGGAAACAGGGGTTGCTGACAGATTCAGCCAGGAGATCAGAAAGTGAGAGTGGAATAGTCAGTGAGGGCGACACTGAAACAACAGCCAATTCTGAGATCTGTCTGCTTTATCAGAGTGATAATCCAAAGGTTCAAGTTACTCTTAATCCCCTGATCCATTCAGACTCACCTTGTATAGACAGAGTCTTAGATGAAGATATAGATAAGTTCCTGGAATGTGCTAACAAGTGTGCTGAGCTTGGAAACAGTATGGCAAAGAAGACAAAGGACCAAAAGTATTTCACTGGCAAGAAAAAAAAGGAGGAATCTGAAGAGGGCAGAAGGAAGCACAAAAATGAACCAGTGGAGATTCTTATTAATGGCCACTGTCTCAGTCCTGAGTCCGAGGATGAGGGCCATGAAACTGGAGCTTACAGTGCTGTGTATGATGTTGAGGGACCGGTCCGTCAAGAGTCCACTCAGTTATCTCAGGGGTCTTCCCTAGATTCCCTCTATGCAGTGGGTGAATTATTTCCATCAGCCAAAGAGACCCTTACACGTAGCATGTCCCTGGAAAGCTGGCTCGCTCCATGTAAGAGTTCAGGAGAAGCAGGCAGTCAGGGCAGCCTGGGAGACTTGGGCCTGGCCACAGAGACCACTGGGGAGCTGAGCAGGAGAACTCTGGAGCTGCTGAAACGACTTGAAAACATCCAGAATCCTCTTGCCCAGAAGATCACCCGCAGCATTTCTGATATTACCCTACCAAGCAGCTCTCAGCATCTTCTTGTCCGGGGACCCCGTTCAGGGGGTGCCCCTTCCTCCA
This sequence comes from Scorpiodoras heckelii, assembly GCA_028566435.1. Classification (NCBI taxonomy): domain Eukaryota; kingdom Metazoa; phylum Chordata; class Actinopteri; order Siluriformes; family Doradidae; genus Scorpiodoras; species Scorpiodoras heckelii. The sequence continues at coordinate 15,005,153 of JAOVVH010000002.1, forward strand.
TCAACGAGAGTTTGGCGGCATCTCTCACAGAACTGAGTAGCATTGAAGACTCATCAGTAACTTCTGATGATCTGGTTGTGCAGAAAAAGCGCTGCTTGGCTGCCAATTCCAATGCATCCTTCCGGAAACATAGCCGCAGCCAACAGCTGACAGATGAGACAGATGCTAGTGTCAGCATGGTGGTGAATGTGTCATGTACCTCAGCCTGCACTGATGATGAGGATGACAGCGACCTGCTTTCCAGTTCTACTCTCACTCTTACCGAGGAAGAGCTGGGCATCAAAGATGATGAAGATTCCAGTATTACCTCTGAAGAGGAGTATATAGAGGGTGCATATGGACTGGGACTGGACTACATGAAGGGCGAGTTTCAGAGCTGGGTCAAACCCAGAGCCCAAAACAGGGAAAAGAATGAGGTAGATCTTGGTGATGAGTTGCAGTGTGGCGCTCTGTCTAGAGAGATTCTGTCGCCTGTGAGGACCGTCAGTGATCGGCATTTCTTGAATCGGGCTGCTCTGAAGCTCTTGGAGGTCAAAACTAAAAATGATAGCCTCAAGAAACAAGAAGTGGACAGCAAGCAGACTGATGCTACTAGAAATTACATCAGCAGTTTTGTTGATGACATGGAGAATGGCAATGTGGATAGCTCCCACATCAAAGGGAAAGATGAGGATGAGCTTCTCAGAGAGGAAGGGACTCTTTTTACTAAGAAAGGAGAATCTTGTAAGGATTGCTACACCATGGATGATTTAAAGGGAGATGTAATGAGTATGGTATCCGCCACCCCCCCATCCTCATGTGGGCAGATAAACTTGGAGTCCCAAGAATCATCTCTAGAAGGTCAGCTGAAGGGAGAACTACCATGCCACGCCTCCCATCGTCCACCCCCTTCTCTGTCACCAGTAGAGGAGTGCTCCACACCTCACCACAGCATGCTGGGAGCAGTTCACATGAGCTCCCAAGACCAGTCAGCTTCGTACCTGAACAACATCCATGAAAATCTCAGAGAGCACTCTTTAGACTGTTGTAGCCACCAGTCATTTCCTTCTATAGAGGAGAAAAGTGAGGATGTCCATAGCTTTGTGATGGAGATCATCGACATGACATCAGTGGCACTAAAAACAAAAGATGTCCAAGCAGAACAATTTCAGGAATCTTCTAGCCCTGCTTCAACTTCCCAGATCAAAGACAAAGTCCTGGAACATTCCCATCGTTCAATCAATCTACGCAAGGGTGATTTCTATTCGTACTTATCACTTTCCTCACATGATAGTGATTGTGGGGAGGTCAGTACCTGCACAGAGGAAAAGAGTAACACCCCAGTCCTCTCCAGAACCCCAGAAATCCGTGATGAAGAGCCTCTATTTGTGGCCTGCACAGAAGAGGTCTATTTAGGTCCTCCACTTTGCTACAGCATGTCCATTAGCAAAAGGCCCATGAGACACAGCACCAAACTAATAGACCAGTTCTGTCCCCTGAGCCAAGCACCTCCACCACCCAGTAATGAATACCAAAAAGCACACGGAATTTCTACAGGAAGTATTGCTGGAACCCATCCACAGTGCCATAATGAGGCTCCTTATCTTAATCCTTTACCATGTGAAACCGTGATAGACACTGTTGAATGTTTTGCAGATACTAAAATGCTTGAATCCAATATTTCCCCTGTAATGACTAAGATAAGAGTCTCTTGCTCCAGTACAAATCCTTTAAAAGAGGAAAGCGGACTCTATATTAATCCTAAAATTAACTGTCCCCCGATAAGAAAAAGTGATAGGGATGAAAGAGGTGATGCTTCACAGTGGATGAAACAGAAGAATGTCAGAAAAGGGTGCAGCTCTCCTCAGGAAGCCAAGTCAACTCATAAACAGGTACGTTTAGACCTTACACCAGGCTTTATTTGCTTGTAATGAGAGCTGGGTGCATTTCTTCAAACTCATTCACTGAATATTTAAGAAGGATTTTTGTTTTCTCTCTCTCCCCTTCCCCACCCATTTTTTCCCCTCCTCCTTCCCCCGAAGCACTAATGGAATACGGATTTGCAGGCGTAGATTTAAAATTTTAAGGTCTACAGAACAGAATAATCATAATCGGTCTGATTAAATTATGATTCATAAGCAAGACTACAGCGGGAATCATTACTTAATTTCATGACTGAATTAGCATGTATTTGTGTTCTTTTTAAGTAGTTTTCTATTTCATATGCAAACTTCCCCACTGCTCTGTTCCAGCTCTCACCGCAAATCTGTTGTTTGACCTTATATTAGGTTAATTAAGTGGTTACTTTTCAAGCTAAACATTGATACCAAAAGCATTAATATGAATGCTCTAAGCTTGAATGAGACAAGGACCTGAAATACTTTATGGGGAATTTATTTAACATTTAGAAAAGTCTGACTATTTAAGCTAAGTCATGGTCATTGAAGTAGAAAGTCTTACTGATCTTTGGGGGTTCCTGAGTAAAATGCTCTCATTGGAGTTCCTCTTTCTCTCACTAAATGGACTTGTACATATACCAGCCAGATGGCGTCAGATTTATTTGACCAGTGCCGCAGTCATGCTATTATGAGAATGTAAACTATCACTTATGTGAAATTACAACAAGCATAGTGTAATTTGTGTGACATTTATGTGCAAAATATGTGCAGTCCAAATGCCACCTGTTTAAAAGTTTCAAATCTTGAAAGTTGGACCATTTAATAAACGTACGCCATTGTCTCAATCATTATTGTGATATCATCATGTCTATATGTCCATCACTTCCTCAGTTGGCAAGGTCAGAGCATGTTGCTGGACCAGTGGAGACAGACCGCAGGGTTTTGCTCAGCGCACGCCGTTCAGACAGCGCATCGGCAGTGAGGAGGGGAGTGAACAGCAGACCCCAGGCCAAGGTTCGTATTGTAGGTCATGCATCAGCGCAAACATACACAAACACACACACACACACACACACACACACACACACAGACGCTCAGCATCTCCCCCAGGCCTCTTCTGTCATATCACTGAAAAATGGCTGATGGGTCTTTTCAACATCTTGTGCCGCATTGTAAGCACCCCATTTTCCACATCATTCCATACTGCAACTAAGCACCTTCCTATTTGTCATTAGTGTGGTTTTCCAAAGAGCGAATTTGCAATGAGAATGTGTTTTTCTCCTCACCCTGCATCTTTGTAAATGCTCTCTGCATCGACCTCACAGGCTTACTCTGATGCTGCTGACGCAAATGCATTGTCTGACTCTGGGCCACATTATGGTTTAAATTATAGGCCACTATACTTTATATATTTGATGACAACCTTACTAGGAAATTGGTCTGAAATTCGGTCATTACTTGCATATACCACATAGCTGCAAGCTTAGAAATTGGGAAATTTTCCAAACCCATGCATGTGATGTGCAAGACTTTGATTCTTGCATGTTGGTTTGATTTTTGCACATGTGTAAAAAGTACAAAATATTTTGTGTAAGCACTTATGTATCAGGAAAAAAGAAGCAAGTTTCAGCTAAGAACTTATGTCAGATACCTGATATTAAATGACATTTCTGGAAGGCAAGAAGGATGGAAGGAAGAAAGCAACCATTTCCAGATGATTAACGAAAAAAAAGCTTTTCAATGAGATAAAACAAAAACGGCACTCTGTGTATTGACTATGACAATCAGTGTAAAATGCCTTTTCTTCAATGAACAAATCAATCGGCTAGATTCCTGTAACAAGTTGAACAGCCTCAAATGGCAGAAATACAAGAGACAAGAGTAATATGTCCAGTAGGTCTTGTCCCCTTTCTCTCTGGCAATGATTTGTTTTGAAGAGAAAGAAGCCACTGCAACAAAGAAGCCACTCACATATTATACAAACTGATGGAAAAACCAGCACTGCTTGCTCACTGTAATCAAGTACTACTCAGGTTGCACCAATCAACCTTCCTAACCTAGCATTCAACCTTCTGCTTCAACACCAAAGACGCAGGTTTTTAACACGGCAGGCGGAAGTCTGACCAAATCTAAGTAACACAATAACAGTGACAGAATGCCAGAGTGATCCTGAACGTTTCCAGTGTCTAATGACTTGTAATAAATTATTCTGCTTCTTTGTTTGAGATAAATCGTCTGTGATTTTAGAATGAAACCGATTCTTGTACTTGAACTATTGTGATGGATGACACTGCATTTGTGAATAAATTGTCCTGTTCCCCCACCCCTTCACAGTGCCTCTAGTGGATAGGAAGATAAATTACAAAGTTTTAACCAGAAAACTTTTAACCTGGCTCTTTCTCCATTTATAATTTACAAACGAATTGTGTTGTTTTATTTTCTAGAGACTCTCAGGAAAACTTACTATCCCTGCCTGTAGGCCATGACTTTAGAGGTTCTGTTGCTGCATAGTTATTCTGCAACCTGGTTCATGGACCTTTCACCTGGCACGGCAATATGGCTCCAGTGCTCACTCCTAACTGTTGACCCCAAAGACTTCATAGTGGCACCATTCGTCTGTATTCACCGCTCATCCGGAGCTACCTCATCGTCTTCCACCAAACGCCCCGAGATACACTACTGCACTCTCAAACGCACACACACACACACACACACACACACACACGTTTGTACTGCTATACTTCTGAGGACCTTCCATTGACATAATTATTACTGCAGCTAATTAGTGCTATGCCTAACCCTAACCCTAACCCTAACCCTAACCTGAATAATGAAAAGGCAAATTTTTGGCTCTTTTATTTTAAATTTTTTGTTAAAAACTACAACAAAAAACCTGCTTTCCTTATGGAGACCAGCAAAATGTCCCCACAAGGTCAAAAATATTATATTTTCCTATACCTGTGGGGACATTTGGTCCCCACATAGATGCTCTCTCTCTCTCTCTCTCTCTCTCTCTCTCTCTCTCTCTCACACACACACACACACACACACACACACACACACACGGTAGCTCTCACTGTCCCAAGACCTGCAGATTGATTTGCACATCTGTATTTGTCATTTACATTTTGAGAGTCAGGTGTGAGGTGCAGCACACTGTAGAGGTCCCTATTTAGACCACATGTACAGTATATGGCATTTGTCTCGGTCAGTCTGGAAAGCAGTTCCAGTTTTATTCAGCTCTACAGAAAACGCTTTATCTGACAAAGCCCAGATCAAGACTGTTAAACTAAACGAGTGTTGAGAGAAGAGTTCTCTATGCAACCCAACCTGTGGATATAGTTGTGTGGCATGGATATTCTGCTGGTTGATGGGATGCTGTTCACTGTTTCTCTTTCTTTATTTTATTTTGGAGTAAATCAAAGAAGAGATTTAAACTTACATTTTTTGTGCCTTGCTGATATTTCAAATAATGTTTGTTAAAAAAAACAATATTGCTTTTATTTCCCTGTTCAGTAATTAGTGAGGGAGTTTACTTACAAGTACGGTTGAGACTAATGACTGGGCATCTGTATATATGTATACTGTACCTTCAAATCTTGGTGTACAATGACAGTATGAATTATTCGTGTTGGTGTACAACTCTGTTCTGTGATGTGGATAATTATAAGCCTTAACGTGCTATGTTGCATGGTTGAGAGTATATCAACTCTTCAGAAATAAACAGAATTTATTGAAAACTGTGTGAAATGTGAATTTATTCCATTAATAATATTATACAACAATACTCCAGCTGTCACATGTCACAGAACATTCAGCAAAGTACAATTTCAGTACAGTTTATAGCACAATAACTGCAAAACATACACTGAAGTACCAGAAAAACTGGTATAACAGTTAATACTTGGTCTCCCCTCTTGGCGGGAATGTTGCACCGTCCTCACACTGATGTTTGTTGAGGCCCCAGCATTGAATTCCGATGTTACTTGAGGCAGTGTTACACGCCTGTCACGTGAAACGATTCTTGCCAGCCGATGCTGGTCACGTTCACCAAGAGTCTTTTTACGGCCACACTGCTGTCGTAAGTTCGAGGTTTTGCTGGAATTCTGGTAGTCATGGTACACCCTGGAAATGCTCATACATGAAAATCCAACCTTTGCTTCTACCTCCTAAATGCCATGACCCATCTCACAAGCTCCAACTATTAAATCGTGTTGGTAATTGCAAAATCGTGAAACAAAACTTGCTATTCTAACAGTGGAAACAGCTCTAGAAGCTCCCATAGATGTCTAGTGCTTTATATATGCACTGGTGGACACAACCAATGATGTGCACAGATTGTGTTGTTATGAATTTTGCATAGGCTCTAGTACCAGTTTTCCTGGCACTTCAGTGTATTTCTGTAATTTGAAACGTGCACTTCTTTACACTGTTAATAAGTGCTTTATAAATAAAACTGATTGGAATTTCTGTAGTACTACCCATATTAGTGAGCTTACCCAGCTAACAGAGAGCTGTAACTCTAACTACAAAATAACTGTATATTACAGATCCAACAATACTGCAGCAGTGTTTTGAAAACATGAGATAAACATGGGGAAGTGTACTTTACTGTTTCTTGAATGTTCCCTCCATAATGTTCCTAGTCAGATAACACTAATGGTGTGGAAATGTTTGTCTCAATGCCCCTAAAATTAAAATGTTACAGCAAATGTTCATAAGCATTACAGGGGAAAAAAACAGTAGCATGCGAATGTAATATTGAGAAAACAATATGCTTACCGAAAATTGCTTGGTGGATATGTGGCTATACCTGTATGTATACGGATTTTTATTAAAGCAATCTAGCTTGCCATCTTTGATGACCTTTTTTTCCTTAGCAACATACTGTAGACTATATCAAGCCACTTATTTTGATGCCAGGAGTACCCCTCGAAGCATGCCTCCAAACATCACATGGTTATTTCCATGGCTAATGTGCTGTTTACAGGAAGTGTTGATGATTCCACAGGCTGTGCGCTGGGGCCCTCTGAGATACAGATATACAGTAGCATCACAACTTTGCAACTCTTCTGCTGCCAATCAAGTGCTCTCCTGATTGCCAAGCCGAGCCTGATAAGCTCTCCTCTGTAATCGCCCCTCGGCTGCTGCAGCAGATGCCTGTTTGTTGATGATGAGTGTGTGCTTGCATCAGAACAAAATCAGACCGTAGAAATGAACGCATTTAAATTCAATTTTATAAATGTGAAATGAAGAGAAGAAGTTCAGCATGTGTTTGGTCCTTCATTCAAGACAACAGTGTTTTTGGGGGTAGGTAATAGAGCTGTCTGCCTCTTATCAGTTTACACTATCACTGGTGCCACATTACGGTAATGACAGGTGGCTGATAAATCCTCACATTTCTACATAATGACAGCTCGTAGCACCGACTTATTATTTATGTTTTGATTTGTTTAATGTTTTCGAGGCGGTGTCAAGAAGATGGAAGGGCACAGAATATAATACGAGTGTGCTTAGTGTGTTTACAATATAATACACTGTCATTTTCTCACTTTCATTGTCTGTATAAAGAACAAACCCCGAAAACAAATGCCATCATGGACTTGTCTGAAACACCCACTTCCACAACAAATGCCTTTCCCTTTCTTTTATTGTAAAAACAGCAGTAGATTATATTATGGTGACTGAGAGTAAAAGTCAGTTTAATATTTCAAAAAAGATTTGCATTGACTGATGGCACTGATAAATTAGGATGGAAATTGAATCTAAAGTTATCTTCAAAATATTGCATCAAATGGACAATTAATAGAATATTTTGTATGAAATGGAAATTACTTTAAAGGTAGTAAAGGTCGTGTGTATCGAACCATGATGCCTTTGCAATTACAAGCAGTCAGAATGTTGATTTGGAGTCTTGCTAAGCATAGACTGGGGGGAGGAATCATGTCAAATACTCTTTGTTGAAAAGACCATACTTGATTATGTGACATTATATGACAAAAAATGTGAAGAATTGTTCCACATGAATATCACTGAGGGGTGAAAAAAAAAAAAAACCACTACATGAAACTGACATTCAAATGCCATCCTGTTCTTTTAAATGCAAGGGACAGTGACAGAAAGTTTCAGATTTTCACTTTTGATTGATATCACACACTAAACACAATTAGAGGGAATAAGTACATTGTATTAAATAATATGCAGACTCAAAAGTGATAGGGATTTATAAAGCTTATATTTGAACCATGACATTCTCTCAGAGTGACCCTCCACGCTTGTCTCTTTTTGTGTTACTGAGTGTCAGTCAGCAAGGGAAGGTATGATGTAAAAACAGAATATTAAATGTTGCATGTCACCAGGGCAGATGTCTATATATCAAAAACTACTCAACAGAATGACATTGACCCTGGCAGCTTTTATGCATCAAAGTTTCACTGGACTAATAAAAGGCATGATGTAAAAGGAACTTGCGCAAAATCCTGTAAATGTCCATCAGCGCTACTGGCCAGAATGTTGGCTCAGACTTAGAGACTTGCTTTTATTATTATCATCACAGTGGATGTGGAGCCTGGGAACTCTGATGCAGAAAACCACTACGGCCAAAAGTCTGTAGACATCTTGTAGTCATCACATCTGTATGTTCTTGTTGAACATCCCGTTCCAGATTTAGTCCCCCTTCACTCTTCATGGAAGGCTTTGTGCTAGATTTTGGAGCATGAATGTAGGGATTTGCTCATTCAGCCGCAAGAGCATTAGTGAGGTCCGGTAGTGATGTTGGGTGAGGAGGACTGGGGTGCAGTGAGATTCACAGTTCATCCCAAAGGTGTTCAGAGGGGTTGAGGTCAGGACTCATGTACTCATGCACTTCTTGCACTGCAACATTGGCACAGCATGTCTACATGAACCTCTCTTTGTGCACAGGGGCAATGACATGCTGGAACATGTTTTGTCCACTGAGTGAAGTCAGCTTATATATTTGTGTGCTTTCAACTTTGTGGCAACAGTATGACACACACATTGTGTGATCAGATGTGCACAAACTTGGGGATATAGGATATGATGCCAGTTAGCAACATTATTATTCATTCATTCATTATCTTAACCGCTTATTCCTGTCCCCAGGGTCACAGGAGAGCCGGTGTCTAGCAGGCGGCATAGGGCGCAAGGCAGGATCAACTCTAGATAGGGCGCCAATCCATCATAGAGCACACAAACTCACACACTAGGGGCACTTTAGAGACACCAGTTAACCTAATATGCATGTCTTTGGACTGTGGGAGGAAACTGGAG
>JAOVVH010000002.1:15065546-15078703 GCA_028566435.1 Scorpiodoras heckelii
AAAAAGGTTACACAAATCTTCAAAGCAGCTTTCAGCTTCGCGGATCCGCCATGTTTGCTTGGTTTTTGCGCCCAGGGCCACTGACTTCCTCTCTCCCTCTAAATCCTCTCCTCTTCCTCCTCGCCATAATCCACAATTAAGGTGAAAGGCAGACCTCGTGGATACCGCAGCTCTCGCCTGTCATATTTTTAGAATTATAGCTACCAGCCATGCAAATCGTGGCATGGAAATTGTAGGTCTCAGAAGAATTCGAGGTGGCATGTTTTATTAAAAGGTTGTCAACAAATGAGCAGGGAGACTTGTTCGAGACCTCGAGGCTCCTTGTATTCTGCTGAGCCAGATCAAATATTATCAGAAACCTGCAATTACATGTAAAATTGAAACTATTTGTTGTCAGCGCTGCTGTTTCACACGGCTATATTTGCATATGCAAATGGTTTAACTGCTTTCTAAAAGGTTTTTGATATCTTGAGCTTGAAATCAGTGTAGTGTTGACCTATCCGGGAGCGCTTTTCCTCCCATAAGCATGAAATCTTGCTTAAGATCAACTTTGCTGTATCTCCAGAGACATAGGATATCTCGGTGTGGAATTAATTAAAGTGCAGTGACTTATGAAGCCTTTCTCCTGATTCTTTCTGGAGACAAATGAGACTTAAACACCAAAGATCATATTTAGCCATATATGAAAATGAATCGCGAGTAATAGATCAGTGAGATCTGAATATAAGCTGAATAGAATGCTCTTTAGAAGAGACCTTTTTAAAGAACAAGTATGAGGAAATATTATTCAGTTAAGACTGAAAAAGCAAGGTAAAATCTTATCTTTAATTGGAAGATAGACATAATTAGATGAGAGATAGATAGATCGGAGATGAAATTTATCAGTGACACAATTTCAGAAACAAAAAAAAAAAAATCTTAAACCACAGTGGGATATATAATGGTAAAGACAGGACATGAAACCTTTATTATGACCACGGCCTCTAGCTGGCAGTCATATACACTGAAGTACCAGAAAGACTGGTATACCAGTTCATTCTTGCTATGTCCCCCATGGGATCTCGGAGAGAACGTTGCACAGTCCTCATGGTGATTTTTGTTGCGGCCCCAGCATTGAATTCTGATGTTACTGAAGGCAGTGTTGCATGTCTACCACAATTCTTGCCAGCCAACGCTGGTCACATTCGCCCAGAGTCTTTTTACAGCCACACTGCTGCTGTCGAGGATTTGCCGGAATTCTTGTAGTGAAGGTACACCCTTGAAATACTCATGTGAAAATCCAAACTTTGCTTCTCAATCCAAAATGCTATGACCCATCTAATGAGCTCCAACTATTAAACTGTGTTGAAAATCATAAAATCTTCATGACTTGCCATTCTCATGGAAACAGCTCTAGAGGTTTCTATAGATGCCTGTCGATTTATATGCATACTGTTGGATGCAACCAATGACGTGCATAGGTGGAGCTGCTATGTATTTTGCATAGGCTTCAGTAGAAGTTTGATGAAGATTTTTTTCCATTCTTCTTCCTTTTTTTCCACCAATTTGTGCTTGGTGCTATCATATGCTAAGACTTCACCAGTCCACATGAAAGTTGGTATCGTTGTAGCTGTACATGTCACATATGGAATCTAAGGTGTGTCCCCCTATTTGTGTGTGGAACTTTGTTCTAGCACCCCCTGAATTGGGGTAACCTCAAAGCACTTTTTGGGCAAAAGTTTTGGCTAAAATAATGAACCTTTATTGGCACATCGGCCACTAGGAGGCGTGTCACCCTAGCTCATTATGATTCATTTGTGGAGTAGCACCACCTAGTGAAAACTGTTCAAAGCAAAAATCTATCACTAACCAATATCTTGTGATGTAAAGGCTCAAACTTCAAGAAATTTGACATCCTTCGTCACTACCATGTTCTTTAGATACACGCCAAATTTCATGAAATTTCGTTTATGGGGGAGCTGCAACTGACGCATTTCATTACACTTCATTCTTTATCTGTCTCTCACTTTATGCAGCAGTCATATTATGCCCTGCTGTGCTATATGTCTAATCTTATCTAGGCTATATATGTATTAAATCTTTTAGTTTGGGGTTAATTGTGTAGAATTTTGGCTTCCTCTGTGTTCAGGGTAATTCAGAGCCTGACAGGATTAAGGCTGCACCTGTGGATGTGAAATCCTTGCTTTTGCTTCACAGTAACAAGAAGGTTTCTCTTAAGCCCTATCTGGATGGGATTAGTGTCACTGGATCGTGTCTGTAATAACTTTTTTACACATGATAAAACTTGGACGGCAATCAAATTAATGTGCAAGGGACGAGTTTCTGCCAGGTTGTTTTGCCTCTGAACTCATACACATCACACACATTCATATTGCCATGTTTATCTATTTGGCAGCATCTAAAGTTAAATCAGAATCACGCAGTGATATACTTGCTTATTCATTTATTACTAGAAAGTGAAACCATGGATAGTATTTTGGTAGATGTGAACATAAAGTGGCTTTATACCTGAAGCTGACATTATAAAAGCCCCTTTAATCAGCCTTCCTGATTGAGTACTTCTGACTGATTTTATTTTCTTACTTCAGATAGTGGGCTCCTAGTGTAGGCAGTGTGGAGATTTAGTCATGCAACCTGTATCATGTAAGTTATTCGAGACTCCTCCAAAGCATTCGTCTTTTCATGAATTGGGACGTGAATACACATGTTGGTGATGAAACAAAGGAATCTATCTGGATGGGACTAAAATGATAAAATGACTTCAAAAACCTCAAGGTAATTTGGGCTGTAAGTTTCTCAGGGGAGGACTCGGTGTAAATATTAATCCCATCTGAATTTGGCTTTAGCACTGTGTTTAGAAAGATCAGCTATAGACAAATGCAGTCTTTGGAAGAAGTGTTTGTAAATGGCACATAAATTATAGTTTTATACTGGTATACGGTAAAATTCTGTGATATACAGTATACAGTGTTTTAAGTCTCCTGCACTTCATACACTCATACCAGCACTACTGTCAGCACAATAGCGAGAAGGGTCCACCAACCAAATAATATCTGGTCAGCCCTGGTCTTCTGATGGCCCCTTTCCAGTTACGGGGCTGACAAATTAAGCGCTGCAACAGATGGGCTACATCACTAATTGAACATCTACAAAGTGACCTATATGGTAGGTGATAAAATGGAGACTGAGTGTATAATAGCATCCAGCTGGTTTGTTCAATTTTTTTTGACATTTAGACCCCCATCCCTAATGCGCCCTTCACGTTTCTCTTGAAATTCAGCAACAGATATTTGGGCACAAACATATATGCATAAACATAAACAATTTTGACTGATGTGCTCTGGATGAAAAAATCGCACTCTGCCTGACTGACATGCATAAACACATGCATAAATACATTGATAATATTGTGAATGCATTGCCAGGTGTTTTATTTTATGTGGATTGAGGCTCACCTGCCGTTCCAATCAATGCCGGTGAAATGACCTCTCATGCAAATGGTGTGAGATGTTTGCCCTCAAATATTCACACAAAGCTTTAGAAGATTATGTTCTAATTGGAGCAGGAACCATCTGGCTAGGCTCCAGCATATCAATTACTTTCACTGCTTTTCTAAACTAATAGAGTATAATTACTATTCTTTTGCTCTCTTTAATAGGATGCTGAAAACCAGCACAATGCCACAGTAACTGTAGCGAAGCAGCTCTTGGAAGTTATTTCAAAGATAAAAGTCTATGGAGTCTGTGGCAATTTTTCATTTTCTCTCGCTCTATCTCTTTCTCCCCTGCTATGAGTGGCAGTGTCACAGATCCACATGCCTGTGGTGCATCGTGCAGCAAATCAAATATGACAGCAAGGGCTGTAGACATCATGGCAAATGTGAGGAGACAGAGCTACTGTACACACACACACACACACACATATATACACACACACACACACACACACACACACACACAGCCTGGGGCTTAATTGAACAGCACTGCCTGTGGTGTGAACATCTCTGCAGAAAAGAACGTGGAATTAGTAAACATGGAAAATATCATCAGAATGAAATTATTCATGTGTGAGAAATTTCCAGATTTCTTTACAATTGTTGTTATAGGAACAACATTATGATAGTCACGCTAATACACAGGTTATAAGGACTGGAGTCCTTGTCCTGCACATTTTGGTGTTTTTCCTGCTCTAACACATGCACTACTCAGGAACAGCAGTTAATGGGCTGATAAGTTGGATCATGTGTTGGGAGAAGGGAAAACATTCACAAGTGCTCCTGGAGGGGGTACTCCAGGACCAGGGTTGGAACCTGGGCTTAAATAGAGCTGAACAGTGAGCACCTACTTTTTCAGTGCACACACACACTCCACTTTGGTTACTTGCCAATTACCAACCACCAGCAATGTCTCCCGTATTATATGACAGATACTAAAGGGCAGCATAGCACATTTAAAGGAAAATGCTGCCTGCACTTTTCTACATACAGAAGCTCACAGATGTCCATGAAATTATAGTGTTGCTTTGAGTAAAATATTAAATAAAGAATTAGAAACATTGAAATAAACCAACTAGCTACAAAGAAAAAATCAGGGAAAAAATTAAGGATCGAGACTGTGTACTTGCTGTCTTTTACAACTCTGACGTTTTCTTCAGTTACTAGTGTTTTATATATATATTTCTGTGTTTTCTTATTATAGTATGTATTATACTTTTTTGTGCATGCTTTTATTCTTTATCATTGTAGCTTCAGTTGTTTTCTTCTGGCAGATTTATTATAGCAGCCTGGCATGCCATGTTATGATGTGAAGTTTCACTTCAGGCTCCTTCATACCTTCATAGCAGGTATCAGAGAATGTTGATAGCACTTGCCTGCTGCAACATTAGCGAACATCAGTTCACATTTTAGCTAACCAGCCTCTTCTAGTCAGCCAAACTCCTCAGAGCCCTGTAATACAGAACCAATAGTCTGTCACTCATCTATACTGCACTGCACTATAGTGGTATGAAGTGATTTCCCCCCTGCGTGTACTCTCCTCAGCCGTAAACAAGCTTGTCATATATGAGAGAAAGAAAGTGAAGACACCAGTATGCATTGTGATTACTATTTCCATGGTTACAGCAGCTCCGTGTGTCTCACTGGAGGACATTGCATTGTGGGTGACTGCCTTACTGATTTTCTTTTCTTTTTTTTTTTTTTAAAAGGCCTAAAATATTTTTAAAAAGTGAACCATTTGCCAGTGTTTAAAGGTGCATTAAGTAAGATTAGTCCATTTTTTTCAAGGTCTCTAATGGTTAAGCAGGTGGGGTAGATGAATAATCTGAATGCTATATTTGAAAAATTACTTTTGAACTCCTTGAGCCAACCCCCATTCCCACCAATGATCACAAAGCTCCACACCCAGGATTTAGAGTAGATCTAGAGTCGAAACCTTTTATACTGAATCAAAGCTTGACCCATAATTTTTGATTATGTTCTAGATATTTTGCAGGATATTTGTACAAGTAAGATAAAAAAAAAACTATAACAACAAACACAGTGAGCCAGTATACAGGTTTACACTAATCAATTTTGCAATGGCAACTAAATCAGAACCTCAGTGTTAAGCTTTTTAAGTATTTAAATGTTGATCTTACTAGTTTTCATCAGAGGAGCTACAGAAATGTGTATGTAATTATGTGTATGTGCTTGGTTTTCAGTGCAATGCTCATAACTTTTTCTATACAGAAGCAGAATTTTAAAATCAAATATACCATCGCTGGGAACCAACTCAATGTATTATTAGCCTACTTCATTTAGTAAATTGACCTCTGGCCATGGTGTCCTTCTGGTCTTGCTTGACTCATTTGTAATTCATTTTAGGAAGACAGAAACATTGTCCAAGACTGCAATGTTGATGTTCTCATCTGGCATAGTTACAGTCTCCTGACACATTGAGTCTTTAAATAATCGACGTTATGAATTGCCAGAGCATCAAGGGCATTCAGTTTTGTATGGCATGGATTATAACAATCTCCATCAGTCCTGGGCTGTTCTGCTTCTGCACCAGTTGGTTCTCTCCTCTCTTCCTTCTGCCTCTGGGATCTAGGGCTGTGTTTTGAACTAATCGACTGCCTTGACTTTGAGTAATAAGCATAAATGTAAATAATTACAGACTATGAATGAAAGAAAGGCTGTTGTTGAATTATAGTAATATATTAATATAGTAATAGTACTAATATAGTAATATAGTATAGTACTGATACTGCTCTTAGTAACGATATTGACTTTGTTGGCTTCTTTGGAATGGTGCATTTTTCATTCAAAACAATCAAAGGGATGTTTGCTACATCTAAAAATATCTTTTTTGATAGTGCTTTTCTGTGATTACAGCTAGATGATGCATTTCAGTCATTTTCTGTGGTCATATCTGATGATCACAGAAATTACAATGCACTCCCTATTCAGGCCGTCAAATAACTACAAGTACAGGTTAGTCTTTTGCCATATCTATGTTAATTTGATGTAGAGTTCTTAGTAAAATGCTTCTTTGTGGACAAATTTTGGGGGTTTGGGGGGGGGGTAATGGCAGCTCCATATTAATGGTTATTGTTTTGAAACGGGATGTTCAACAAGTGCACAAGAAGCACAAGCAGAAGAAGCCTTTATTTGTCACATATACGTTACAGCACAGTGACGTGATTGTTCTTCACATATCTCAGCTCAGCCATCATGCAGCACTCCCTCCCAACAGTGGCAGTGTGGCAGTGCTGGAGGTTGAACCCCAGCAACCCAACTCTGCCTGACCAATCATATGGGTTTGATGGTCAGTTGTCCACATACTTTTGACCAAATAGTGTACCATTTGTCATTTGAAGGGAAAAAATGCTAGAAAGTACACGTCCATAAGTGACATCAGTAGCAGTTGCTATACTCTTACACGAGAGGAAAGAGTACATTGTCACTCCTTAGTATAAACATAGGGTTAAGTTAAATGTCCATATCACATTCTCTGAACATACATTTCCAACCTTATAATGACAACGATTTTAAATGTGGCTTCTTCTATGTTGGCCAGTAACCCATTTTTGCAGGTAAATTTTTCATTCAATGTTAACTACTTCTAGTGGAGTTGGTTTTATGCTATTATACTATACATAATTAACTCCTGAATGGAGGAAATGCAGTATATGTATGTACACTATCACTCATACCATATCTGATGACTCAGTACTCGAGCGGGGCATCTAACCAAGCAGCAGGTGAATTGAGGTCATGAGAACTTCATTCAGATCTGTAACATCAGAGATATTCTTCTGTGTAGCCTACAGCAGAAAGTCAGTCTAGAGGCCAACTGAGGCTCATGCTTTATCACTACACGCCCACGTATGCAGAGAGCTGAGACATCTCACACACACACACACGCACACACACACACATACACACGGATATACACCAAGCATGAATCGCTCACATTTCTCCTCTGGCACTATCAGAAAAACATATGCGTGAGTGTCATTCACCTAATGGGAACTGAAACACAGGCTGGGATTTGACTGCTTGCTGCTAAAAGGAGAGACGGCGCTGCAGATTTGAGCCTCTCAACACTGACAGCATGCCGGAATCACACTATGCAATAACTGAGAGGTGACATACAACCCCTGCAGCTCAGTAAATGTTCTCCCTGTGCCAGCATTTCGCCTTAGATCGCCTCTCATTTATCTTTGACCTTTGAAACTAATGACAATCATAGTTTTCACTAGAGCATTAAACACGCTCACTGGACACTTTTGCTTAGGAACACCTGTACACCTGCTCATTCAGGCAATTATCTAATCAGCCAAACAGTTGGCAGCAGCGCAGTGCGTAAAATCATGCAGATTCAGGTCAAACATCAGAAACTGTGATCTCAGTGCCCCTGGCATGGTCATTATTGCTGACAGGCTGGTTTGAATATTTCAGAAATTGCTGATCTCCTGGGACGTTCAATACAATGGTCTCTAGAGTGTATACAAAATGGTCTGTGAAACATCCAGTGAGAGGTGGATCAGTGGGAGGAAAAGCCTTGTTGAAGAGAGGGGTTGAAGGAAGCTGCACAGACTGGTTTGAGCTGACAGAAGGCTGCAGTAACTGTAATAACTACTCTTCACAACTGTGGTGAGCAGAAAAGCGTCTCGGAATGCACACCATGTTGAACCCTGAGGCGGATGGTCTACAACAGCAGAATGCTCCCACAGCCAAGAATAGGAATCTGGGACTACACTGGGAACCAGCTCACCAAAACTGGACATTTGAAGATTGGGAAAATGTGGTCGTGTCTTTTGCAGTGTTCCTGTGTTTAGTTTCTGTCAGCCTGTGCCCATTGAACAGATTTCTGATCTCAGAGCTCAGTATGTTCATGTCCTGCCTTTTGCTTTAGAGCAGGGGTGTCAACCTATATCCAAAAAGGGCTGTGTGGGTCCACTTTAAAAGTTATGTTAATTCCTTTTGACTTCTAAATCAGACTTTAGTTGTAAAAGAAAGAAATGTGATTGTGGGTGAGAGTACAGACATAAATGTTGAATATAGTATATAATATATAATATAATATAATATAATATAATATAATATATAAGTGTCCTTGAGCAAGACACCTAACCCCCAATGGCTCCCCGGCCGTTGGCTAGGGCTGCCCACCGCTCCAGGCACGTGTGTTCACTGCCCCCTAGTGCGTCTTCACTAGTGTGTCTCACTGCACGGATGGGTTAGGTGCGGAGGTTCAATTTCGCTGTGTGCAAGCACAGTGACAAAATGTGTCACTTTCACTTTATACAGTATGTGCTGTATGTATCTTTTGCTATACTAAGAATCATTTGGTCACAAATTTCCCATCTCAGTGCCACATGCCACATTCCCCTGCGTTTGTTTTGAGTGATGTCATGTCATGTGCTTGTGTCTGGCCATTTGCATTTGTTTTGATTCTGGTTTTCTTTATGGCTCTGTCCTGCCATTGGTGTGTTTCTTGATTGTGTCCAGGTCTTCTGTGTTAAGATCTTTGCCTATATATTCCAACGTCTTATCAATTGTTGTGTGTTTCTGAGCAGTGGTAGCTCAGTGGTTAAGATGTTGGTCTGTAGCCTGGAAGGTCATTAGCTCAAATCCCACCACTGCCAAGCTACCACTGCTAGGCCCTTGAGCAAGGCCCATCAACCCTGAACTGCTCAGTTGTATAAATGAGATGAATGTAGATTGCTCTGGATATGATAAGTGGCCACACCTCATTCCACCTTTTTTTAATCAGTGGATCTCATCAGTGGATCTTGACTTTCAGTTGTTTGTGGCTTCTGCTTGGTTGGAAAGAAAACCTGCACCCACGTGGCCCTTTGTGGATTTAGTTTGACACCCCTGCTTTAGAGCTTTTAAGGAAGGATAGTAAAGTGTTACTGACTCCATTCTAAGACCAACAGAAGACTTCCTGCCTCTTACCCATTCTCCTCTTTTCACATCTGAGCTGTGTTGTGGTGGGGATATGGTTTAATATGTCCTCATGAGGACCAAATATACAGCTTATTATATGTTGATGGGGACCAAATCTAGGAAGGACAGGAATATCTGAAAGATAAATATCTTTGACTTTATGGGGACATTTGGGTTGCCCCCACAAGAAAAACTGTGTGCAAAAACTTTAATTTTGGCTACTGTAGGTATAATTATGTACATTAACGATAGTCAGTGAAATGTCCTCATAGTAAGATAAACGTGTGTGTGTGTGGACATGCTGGACAGGTCTCCTGACACTCTGTCACTGTGGTGCAGTGAATCTCTCAGCGTGCAGGTTTGATATGGTGCAGCAGGGTAGGTTTAATAATTCATCTGGTTAGCAGAAGTGAGCAGGGGAGCCTCTAACCACTGCCCTTTCACACACACAAACACACAAACACACACACACACACACACACACACACACACACTATTGCTATTCTTGTAAGTACTTTCCTTTAATATAATTATTAGTGCAGCCAGTTGCGGCTATGCCTAACCCTAACCCTAACCTTAACCTAACCTCAGCAATGCAATTGCAACTATTTGACTCTTTTATTTATTTTTTTATTTTTGTTTAAAACAAAAGAACCAACACAACCAACCGGCTTTCTTCATATGGACCAGCCAAATGGGTCAACAAGTTGAAAATGATCAGATACTCCTATTCTTGTGGGGCCCACCAAGATAGGAAAACACCCGCACACCCACACACACGCACACGTATACAAACACACATACAGAGCTACATGTTAAAGATGTGTGATTCTTATGTACGTAAATAGCTTTTGATTCCCAGCTCTGTGTGTGTATGTGTCAATTCTGTATGCTCAATTATACCTAATATTCCACAATGCTTTGAAATAGTTTACAGCTCTGGCTACATAGACTTTGGTTCAGTACTCAAAATGCACCACCAACAACAGGTTTTATTCCATTTCTTACAGGAAAAAAAATTCTTTTTTGCCCAAAGTTATATATTTCAAGCACATCATTCTTACATCATTCTCCACTAATGTACTGTTCCAACCGTACGGTTTTTATCTGATGCAACATTACCATCACGGACAGACCCAGTTTAGAGTGATGTATGTTCGAATTTCACAGTTTTTAGGTTTTTAGCTAGGTGTGTTATTCCAGCTTTTAAAGTAGTTTGCTGCTGATACCTGAAATGAAATTATGTGCTTTTGTAATTCTTACACTTATAAACAAATAGCTGTCATGGCAGACAGAAATACTGAAATCAAATTTTTGTCAAATCAAAACCTGCATTGACTGCATGGCTGAGAGACATGCAGCTGTGAGCAGCTGGTGGATAGAGTACTCAGAAAGTATAGTTAAGTGAAAGTATAGTAACCATGCTTAACTATGTCAAAACTGGAGGTATTCAACCAAAAAATGTACTCAATGAAAGTAACTAAATTGCTACTTTTAAATGTACTCAAGTAATAAAAATAAGCAGTAAATGTTTTAAGTGGTGACATAAAGTTAATGTTTTGATGTGCAAAGTAACTTTGTTTTAAAGCAGCTACTCTATTTTGCCTGAAAATATTATTCAATCTCTGCAGTATTGCAATATGTACTATTAGCTAGAATTTGACTTGCTGCTTATCCAAATATTCCTTATGGATTTGATGCTAGGCTAACTTAGTTATATTGTCAGTCAGTTAATGTTAGCTAAGCCTACTTCAGCATGCTTTTAATATTAGTTCATGCTTTAGGGAGCCAAAACGAGTCTTTGGTTGCTTCAGCAGTTTGAAACATTTTACTGAGGCTGGGCCGGAGGTGCTCATCCCCAAGCTCAACACTGCATACATGCCTAGCTATAGCCTGACTACATTATGTAGCATGAGAAGGTCACTGAAGCTGATGAATTGACACTGTACATTGATGGGATGCCAAACGGAGCCCATGTACATGGTGATGTACAGCATACAGTCCTTGGGGAGATGAGAGAAGAAGAGACCTCCATGACTTCTAATGGATACTCTGAAGGTTTAAAAAAAATATGTAAGGTGGGAGAAGGTGTAAGGTGGGGTTTTTTTTCATGGAAATGTAATTAAGTACAACTACTTCAATTTCAGTAATACTCAAGTAATGTATAAATATAATCAAATAATAGTAAACAAAGATATAATTATATAATATTGTCCAGCCCTGCCTTTGAGATTTGCTTACTGATAAGCTAGCAATAAGATTTCAGGTGAGGTTAGGCAAACAATAACTACTTATAAAGTAAATTTCAAAGTATGATAAAAAATATTCATTTTTACCTGGCCAAAGGATAACTAATAAGCTTAAATCCTGTGGATGCTATGGCTAATTAGGAATATAATATCAGGATTTAGATATACGCATTTCTAACCATTCATTAGTATTGACTGCATAATAAATAGTTTGCAACGTTCACTTTGATAGACGTTTTGTTCCTTTCCTGTAAAAAAGACTAATTTGAGTTAGAATAATTGGGAGTCTTATACTCCCAGATATTACAGTCAAGTCAAGTCAAACAATAGAAAGCAGCATGATTTACACTGAACTTTCAGATATTCACATTTACATAAAATATTTGGCGCCACAACAATGTGAAGAATTTGATTTGCCTCAGTTTACAGTAATGTGTTCTTGAGTAATATATAAAGACCCAAGTTTGTGATGCATGCTGAAATAAAATTCACACTTCATGTTGGTGGATTTGCATAATACTGTATGAAGAAGCAGGCAAGTCTTTATACTGTATGTTTGAGGCATACGTTGTAGCATGGCTGTCCTCTGGAGAAACCATTCAGTGTTCAGTACAGAGCTGAGAGTGTAATCTGACTCCCAGTGATGCAGGTGGTAGATTTATGCTGGGCAAAGGCTAGTGTGTGCTGTGGCCCCGGTGGTACCAGGTCTCTGGCTACAAGTCGTATTATTGCAGTACATGGAGGGATTTACCTGTAAATGACAGTCACCCTGCTCCCCATAGATGACGTAGATAAAAGGCAACATAAATCAGCCTGGCCAGTTCCTCTAGCTTTTCAGCTGTTAATACAGAGGGCCAATAAAAGCTGCATTCCTGCTCAACCATTTTTTTTTTATTAATCCATCAGTAAGGTGCATGACAATACACTAGGTACAGTATGTGAGCATAAGGCTGCTGTTATGTCAGCATTGTTTACAAACTCTCCTACATGCCTTTTATGCACGAGGACAATGAAAAGCTCAGTCCGCAAGAGGGCAAGTCAGAGTTGAAGCATCATGCAGGTTCCCACCTGATAACTTTTCCCCAAAACAACCACAAGAGTCATGATTGTCATGATAAGCTTTTCCTGACATGAAATACTCCGACCTTATACTAGAAAGTATTTACTTTAATATAGATGTCTAATATCGAAGATTCAGAAGACTCTAGTGCATAGAATGTACTGTCAGGTGGTTTGTTAAATTTAGATGCTAATTGTTTTTAAAGTGCGCATGTTGTTAACAGGGCGGCACGGTGGTGTAGTGGTTAGCACTGTCGCCTCACAGCAAGATGATCTGGGTTTGATTCCTGGTCCGGGCCGTTCTGTGTGGAGTTTGCATGTTCTCCCCGTGCTTGCGTTGGTTTTCTCTGGGTACTCCGGTTTCCTCCCACAGTCCAAAGACATGCATGTTAGGTTGATCGGTCACTCTAAATTGC
>JAOVVH010000002.1:15114586-15133344 GCA_028566435.1 Scorpiodoras heckelii
ACAGAACGGCCCGGACCGGGAATCGAACCCAGATCATCTTGCTGTGAGGCGACAGTGCTAACCACTACACCACCGTGTCCCCCACCAATAGAAACAAATTTTTATTATTTATATGAAGTATACATTCTTAAGAACATTTTTGTTTGCAATTATAACGTGGCATGTCTACAGAACGCGTTTATTCCTGTCATCACTTATGATATATGAACAGTTGTCCCCTCACCAGCCTCTGTTTTCAACTTCTAAAAGTTAATAAGACAAAATATCTTAAAAGAACAGCTTTATGTCTGACTGTTACAAAGTGCTGACACTGGAAACTCCTTCCTTAAATGTTTGATTAACATCTCCTTAGAGAAAATGTCAAAAAATATCAGCAGAACATTTTGTTACCTGAATGTACTGTATGTAAGTCTAATATTATGAAAAGGGTAAGTTATTGTTTTTGGCAGTAGTGCTATTGATAAAGCACACATACAGTGGGTTACGAAACTAATTTATTGTGTATGAAGCAGTACATAGATCCAACATTGGATGAACATTTGAAGATCTACCCATACCCTCTACTAAGACGGTCTTCTGAAGTCTAGTTACAAAACAGTTTAAAGATCGACTGCAGTTGCTCTGTATTTATACAGCAGAGAGTGTTGTGCATTATCCTGGGAGAGCAGAATGCCAAGCTGTGCTCACGAAAAACTTTGCAGCTGATAGGTACATTTGTGAATATGGCAGTAGCCACCTGGTGATGAATTGTCCTCTGGAGGAGATGAATGAGCAATAAATGAAAGAAATAATTGCTCCATTTTGATAACGGAAAGCTGTACATCATTCCAAGAAAAGAGAGATTACATTGTGTATCAGACATTTCATGTAGCTACTGTTATTAAACTATCATTAGCTTACTGCTCATATTTTATCCTCATATAATTTTGTTGATTGCATTTGCAAGGAGGAAAGAGAACAAAACAAAGACACATTAATATATTGTTCGTGATTAAAAAACCCCCACTTGTGTTATAGAGTTCACATAATAAAGGGAATCATGTGAAAGCAGGCAAGACCTAATTTTGATCCAAAGACATGGACAAAAAAAAGAGCTGTTAAGTGGTTAACAGACAGTTCAGGTTAACAAAATACTCAGAAAATTCTAGCAATGTTTTTAACTGCATTTTTATAAGAATTTTTGTTTTTTTTAGGAGTACTCCGATAACAGCATATTCTATTTCCATATGGACTTATGGCACTAACTTTTACACTCAGATTGCATAAAAAATGTAACTTTAGTATTTATTCTACTTGCCTTCCTAATCTGTGCTACTATCTGTCAGGTTGCAGGCTCTGAGGAAGGAGAAGTCACGTGATGCAGCACGCTCGCGCAGAGGGAAAGAGAACTTTGAGTTCTACGAGTTGGCCAAGATGCTGCCACTGCCAGGCGCCATTACCAGCCAGCTGGACAAAGCCTCCATCATCCGCCTCACCATCAGCTACCTGAAGATGAGGGACTTTGCCAACCAGGGCGACCCGCCATGGAACCTACGCATCGAAGGACCACCACCCAACACCTCAGTCAAAGGTCAGAGGTCATTCTTCTCTTCTCTTCTCTTCTCTTCTCTTCTCTTCTCTTCTCTTCTCTTCTCCCGACTTTTATCCAGAGTCAGATATTGATAGCAACAGACAAAATACAAAGGAATAGAAGCATGGCAAGCAAAAATGCCAGCACTAAAGCCTGGATCAGGTCATAATTTGTTGTGTAGGGTATATGAGGTGAGAGAAAGAGTGTTATGCTTCATGGAAGCCTAATTAGTTGTAAATGGTACTATACTGAAATAGTCTATAGATTTAACAGTAACTATGGATTCAGTGTTGGGCAGTAACGACTATATGAGTAATGGACCTCTTTAATGAAGTAATGCTAAACCTCCAGTGATACAAAATAGTCTGGTTTAATGAAAATTTGCAAAAAAAAATAAGCTTTTTTGGTTTTTCATGATATGAGACAGTTTTTGTTTTGTTTTTTTTTTACATATTACACAGTCCTGTCTGTGGAACAAAAACAGCTACAGACAGTCACATATCATTTTTTTGAAAGCATTAGTTAGGAGACTTCATTTAATATATTTTAATGTTTTTATATTCACTTCTGCCTTGCTCTACAAATGAGAATCAGTTAGGAGAAGTGGAATAACTGCAGAGCAGAAAATGGCCATAGGGACCAGAGAAATTGCACGCATTTTTAGGAGGCTGCATTCTGTGTATTCTGGCCAGCACACAACAGATGGCATCATTGTCGTCTCTCTTTGAAGTACTGCTTGAATTTTAATGAGAAAATGTATATACAGAAAATTTGGTGTACAATACACCAGCAAGTTTGGGGAACTGTTCTGTTCTGCATCACGGCAAGCCACATGTCGAGGCGAAAATAAAACATTACATAATGGAAGAAATGTATAACTTGCATTCTGCTATATGTAATTTAAAGAATGCTTAGAAAGGTGAATTTTTAAAAGCGTAGGGTAATGAGGTTGGCTTTGTGTCCTTCCATCTCATTGACAGCAGCACTTTGAATTGAATCAGGAGCTGGGTCCATTTATTTGCACTACATTTCGAACAGAGCCTGCTATCGATTCCTGTTGTGTTGCCCTGCGTCACTCAAGTTAATGGATACTCAGTGCAGTGACGTGGCGTCCAAGCCCATGAATCTGTGTTTATTCTTTGATTGGAATGACTATATGGCCTTGACCTAAAGAGGCAGGGAGCTTTCCCTCTCTGGCTCGCTCTGGATTGTTTTAGGATAAAAGAGCGTGACACATTTTGATAAGCATGGAGCATGCTAATACAAACATATGGTGCATTATTGCATCAGGTGGAGTGGTGTAGAGGGCAAGGCCCATTTCTACTCCGGATTGCTGCTGCACCTGACTCAAGGTGAGCCGGAGGAAAATGATATTGTTTCTGATGCATGGAAGTCCCCAGTTCATTTGGCAGTCCAGTCCCTCAATCAATTTGCCCGTGACTGTACATGCGGAGCTGCGGCGGCGGACCACGCGACTGTTATTACACCCGATTCACTGAGGAAAAAACCCAAGCTGACTCCTTGTAAGGCATTTCTATCTAATAACTGATGATTGTAACCTTTAGGGAAATCTAACCACAGCTGTGTTTGGCAGATCTCCCTGCTCTCAAGGAACGGCTCTTTGCTTAAAGAAAAATCAACATTCTCTTTTATTCTCGCTTCTATAGGAATAAAGAATAGGTTGGAACTGGCATTTGTACTGTGCTGATGGTTTTCACAGTCGCCAAACATCATTAAAATGAAGCCCTCTTCTCTTGAATACAAAACAAAGGTGACAAAGCAGAGATTGCTGGCCTTATCGGTAATAAAAGCTCCCCATATTACTGGCATCTGAACTAAAAGAATTTGACCTCCACTTCTCAAGTGTTGATTTATTATCATAACTCCTGTGAGCGTGCTGCCTCTCCTCTTCGCGCCTGTTGACCTTTACGGTAATTGACCCATCAACTAATTTTTTTTTTTTTCCTGGAGTGTTTTAACCAAAATTTGCTAGTCTCTGTCAGGAGCGTTTCACATCTGTTGAAGGACACTGCACAAACAAGCATGACCTTTCTGTTGTTTGGAGGCTGGCGCGGGCCTCCTGACCCCCTCCACCACCTGTGCATTCATTATTCATGCATGCAGAGCAGAGAGCAGTCACCAAAATGCCACACTTCACCAGGCACGCACTCACACCCACATGCACACACTCCAACAAGCTATAGACTCCTGCCTCTGCCATTCATGTGTCTCATGCCTATAGACAACCCGAAAAGCAGAGGACAAGCCTTTCTCCCAGCCTCCTTTTCATTTACAAAAAAAGATTCTGCATCTGCATGGATCCATTGAATATCATGAATCCATGAATATCACTGTTATGCAATCAGATTTAGAGGTTCAAAGTAGAAAATTAGTTTTTTTATGATTTGACACAATGGTAAATTGAGCTCCAAACACACCAGATCTGTCCTACTGTCAATGTGATTTCTGAATGATTTAAAATCGCCAGGCTGGAGTGACTGAAAGCGCTAATTAGCTGACATTAATGCCTGAGATTTAGGGTTCAGTCTGTATTAGCTGAGCAGGGGAAGCCTTTGTAAGCCCCTTTCTATGATCTCTGCTAATTATAACTGCATGGATGCACCGACATGTTGGAGATCTTCTGCTTTTCCGCAGATGTGTTTATTATATAAGGAATTAAACATGACAGAACATGCTGTTATCAGGTACAGTGTGAAACCACAGCAAAGTTGATTATTTTTCCAAAACAGATCTCATATACCACAACTATTAAGCCATTACAATTTTTAATTTATTAATGAATAACAGTTTTAAATGTTTACAGTAACATTTAATGCTGTGGAACATCTGCAAGACAGTGTAATTCCTGATTTATCACTTATGCTACAGCAGCACATCTTGTCAGGTTACTGCTAAACTGTAAAGTATGACTCTGTCCTGAAGTTGCACTGACCCTGGAGATAAATGTTAAATTAGCATTTCCTTAGTTTCAAGTTTCAGCATATCAATAGCTATCTATCTTTGTTAAATACCAATACATTTTTAAAACCATTTTATTTAGAGGATTGGATTATGGGGAATGTTTTCCGTGCAAATCCGTGCAAATGAACTGTTTCTTGAGAAAACATAACATATTTGAATTCGCTTTGGTAGGAGGTGAAGGTATTCTGCTATAAATGCTTTTATCAGCAACAATATTATTAAGTGTCCCTGAAAGTTTTACATTCTGTCCAGCGCAATGAATTTTCTTTATAGTTTTGTCACTCATAAAATTTTAGCCTGCTTTTTTTTTTTCCTTCCATGCATTAGCAAGGCTCAAGGAATGGAACTGCAGCCAAATGTTCATGTACTTGTCCCAATTAGCATAATTTCATCAATAAACTCCAAAGGGACCTTGAAGCAGCATCAGACCTTCTTTCACATCCCCTCCCTTTTTCCAATCATTAGGTCTTCTAATGTCCCCTGGATCTCACACTCGGCATTTAGCACCACGCATGCGTGCCGCGCCACTATGTACATGTTTACCGCCAGACTCTGTCTGTCCACCTGAGCACAACCCACACGCCTCTAGTTTAACAACATATCAACACATCAAATGCAGTCAACAGGGTAAGCTCATTAAGGCTTTTGACTGTCGCAAAGACTGACAGACCAGTTGCTCTTTAGTCCTGGACGCCGCTTCTGAAGGGCGTCTGGCTTTGGTGGAGCAGGTTGGCACCAAGCACGGCATTGATTAAACTGATCTCTCCAGGTGCCCAGTGTGCCACTCTCATTGTTAATGTTAATGAGGGAATTAATAGCGTTTGCATCACAATAGACTCTCAGAACGCTGAAAGAGCTTTTATTTATTTTTTTCTGCAACCTGGACTTGGAAAGAGACAGAGAAGCAGATCATCTTGGGCAAAAAGAAAAAGCCTCCCTGGTATGCCTAACTGTATAAATGGATGGTAAATTGCCCAGCTGTGAGTGTGAGATGTTTCATTCCCCAGTCGTCCTGTAAGAAAAATTGAATGACAGTGAGCAAAACAGCAGTAATTATAAAACTAATTACTAAATGCTGATGATGCCCATAGGCTCTGCGTAACTAAATTTAGAAGAGGAAATTGCTTTTGGCTATGAGGAGGCTCTGGGCATGTTTGTCTTATTTTCTTTATTTTTCAAATACACACCAAAGAAAGTAGTAATTGCCATGGAAACAATTACTCGTTCACCTTCTCTGTTTTCTTGGCCTGGCAGAAACAGCCTGAGGAAGCATTGTTGTTGAACAATGTGTTTTAATAACAGTGAATAGTGTACATACTTTGCTCATGAATAGATTAGCCTCATATGGAAAACATGGGCTGTGGCACGGTGTAAAAGGCCTGTAATTTCCTTATTAAATTAGACTTTTTATTGTGCAAGATTTTGTTTGTGCCATACAAACCCAGCTAGCTTGTGCGAGTCTTAATTGTGAGCCAACCGTACAGAGCACTTGTATGCAACTATGCTTTTAATGGCCTATTTCTCTTTTAAATGGAGACAACAGAGCCAGGGTTGGCAGCGAGACGACCCTCCAGGGTGCCTTCACATTCCCAATAGCCTTGTTTGTGAGTGTGTTTGTGGGTCCTGGAGTGTGTTTGTGCATGACGCAGTGTGTTTTGCGTGTGTGCGCACGAGTTTCTGTGTACATTTACATCAGCGAAGGCCTACATTTTCTCCATGCAAAAACTGACAGCACAAGAATATGATCATTGTTTCCCAGCAAATCGACGTGCTCAGTGATGATGTATGGCTAACTGCTTTTATTCTCATTGACCTGCTAGACTTGTGCTATATGGATGTCAGCTCTGGCCCGGTAATTAGTCCTTTTGCAAATGGCCCAATAATAGAGAAATAAATCAGAAAGACAGCTGAAATGAATATTGAAGCTCTTTGCAGCTCTTTGTCTGAACTTGGATTCAGCTGTAGATAATATCTTTACAAAGTATTACAAATCACCATGTCTTTACTGCACACTGTACCACAGAGAAGCTTACAGGTCTCATGCAATAATATGAAGAAGAGCAGAAACAGAAATATGTTGTTATTGTATTATTCAGTTAAATTCAGTTTATTGTCATTATAGCAACACAGGGTTGTACAGTATAATGAAACACTGTCGGACTACTTCTCCAGTGTAGTGATAACAAATAAAGAATAGACAGTAAAAATAGAAGACAGTAAAATACAAAAGTAAAGAAAAATAGAAATAAAATAAAATAAACACAACAGACATAGTGCAAGATAACCATTATTGTGGACGAAGGGTAGGAGTTAGGTGCAGAGTGTCAGGATGTGCAAATAGTATTGTGTATAGTTTTGTACAAATAGGGAGTATACACCTTAGATGTTCAAGCATAGAGTTAGGTTAAAGTTCAGTTAAAGTGCAGCATGCATATAATCCCATGAGCTGGTAGAGCTCAGTATATAGATGTAGATGTGTTGAGAATTCTGGGAGGATCAGGGATGGGGCACTGACAGTCCGAAGTGAGTTATTCATGATCCAGTAGATGTTGTAGGTGTAGGAGGTTGGTGTGTGGCTATGTGGACACCGAGGAACTTGAAGCTGCTCACCTTTTCCACCATTGTCCCTGCGATGCTCAGTGGAGTGTGCACTCTGTTCCCCCTCCTGAAGCCAATGATTAGCTCCTTAGTTTTGCTGGCATAGATGGAAAGGTTGTTGGGGATGCACCACTCCATAAGGAACTTCACTTCCTCCCTGTACGGTTCCTCATCGTTACTGGTGATGTTGCCAGTTATTGTTGTGTCATCAGCAAACTTGATAATGGTTTTGGTACAGTGTCTTGCGATGCACTCGTGGGTATAGAGCATGGGTGAGAGGACGCATCCTGTCTGCATCCTGTGATGAGTGTGAGGGAAGGGGAGGTCTGTCGTTGGCAGGTGAGGAACTCCATGATCCACTTTCACAGTATATGACTTATCCCAAGAGTGCTTAGTTTGTGGACCAGTCTGGAGGAGATGATGGTCTTAAATGCAGAGCTGAAGTTAATAAACAGCATTCTGACAGAGGTGACATACACTGAAGTACCAGAAAAACGTTAATACTTGGCTCCAACTATTCAACGGTGTTGAAGATTGCGATAACTTGCCATTCTCATGACAGAAACAACTCTAGAAGTTTCCAGAGATGTCTATTGCTTTATATACACACTGGGGGACGCAACCAATGATGTGCATAGGTGGCGTAGCTGTGTATTTTCATAGGCTTTTCTGGTACTTCAGTGTATTTGCATTACTTTAGATTCTCTGTGTAGTCTTAAAATAAATACGGCTCTCCTTTAGACAGTGCATGAGCTGCACATGAGTACTTCCTCTGTGTATTTCTCTCTTGTGTTTGTGTGTGAGTGTGTGAGTGTGTGTTCAGTGGACTTGTCCAGCTGACAGACTGCTCCCAGAATAGAGTGGCACTCTTTGAAGCTGAGCGTCTGAAAGCACAGCATGAGCCTCAAATAAAGTGAAGGGCATCCACTATTACAAGTAATGTCCTTAATAATCTTGTTAGTCTAGTCCCTCTCAGTAGGAGACAAATGGAGCATTATTGGCTTATGGGCTGTAGTAAATAATTTAGTTTCCAATATTCCGGCTGCTTTGACAGTAAATTACGATGACATGAAAAGAGCTCCTTGAATAAAAACACTATCCAATCAAATTTAATTGGCTTGACTTAAAGCAGCAGTAATATGTTTTATAATTAAACCGAGTTGTCTTAGAGCTTTATAACATCACATGAATCAAAATGTCAAAAATATTTCTTTGATATTTTGAAATCTGGCTTTTAAAATGTCACAGCACATATATTATGTTATGATAAATATCCACCCTCTCACATTTACTGCATGATGGGACATGAGAAGAAGTCTCTCCATCTTGAATTTCCAAACCTCTGCGCTTTAGCCTCTGTGAGCTGCACACCGATTTCTGTCTGTGAAAATCAAACATGCATCGTGGTCTTGCACTCTGCATGGGGCCACGTGATGTCTCACCGAAGTGCGAGAGCTGTTAAGATTTCAGAAGAAGGTCACCAAGGCCTCTGCCCTCATCCTTGTTTGCCGCTGCTCTTCCCCCTTGCAGGACACAAATGACTCCCCTAATCATCCAATTTAATCACACCATATCATTCCCCTCGCTAGCCCCCACTCAGCTAATCAGCCATTCTGATGCTGTCACAATGGGCCTCATATCGAAACCAATGGATTTTTAGCATTTAGCGATGGGCTGGAAGTGGGGCGATAGAGCCGGGGTCGAGAGGCGTCTGCACCCGCTTGAAAAAGGGAGCGATTCATGCGTGAAGCATTTAGCTATTGCCATCTCTACGCATGACTAACAGTTTTCGGTCACCCGTTTTATTCTCTAATATCTATAATAAGCGGGTGTGATGATGGCTGCGAGAACAGGGGATTTTTTTTTCTCTCTCTCGCTCTCCACTCTGCATTACTCGCCTGTTGAGGTGCTGATGATTTTGGCAGGCAGCATCCAGGCCAGAGGAGGAAGGTGAAATTTTGTTTCTTGACCTGGAGTCATGCATGAGCGCTCAGGTTCTTACAGAGACAGCATCCCAGAATGCCTCCACTCTAAAAACCATATGGTAACTCTCTCTGTTTTTGCACTCACCCTAGGTTTTCGAGTTGGCAGTAGCCCCACTATGAAGGGTGGACATGTTGTCCTGCTGCAGGCTAGCAGAAATGGCTGCATGTCCGTCTCTTAGGCTGGCGGTCAGTAGCTCTGGGATCAGTGCCCAGTCAATCAGCAGATAGCCTAGGGCCCATGAGAGCACCTCAGCCTCCCTCCTCTCCGCTCCGCTCAATCACGCTATCTGCCTCAACACGGATGCCGGCACTAATAAGAAGGAATATAGACACATGAATAATGCATGAAATTTATTGTTTATATTAGCTGAAGCTCTTGCCACACGTAGCGTCTGGAATAAAGTCTGCCTTTGATGGAATTTTTTGCTTGATTTAAGTAATTAGAAATAACACAGGTTTCGTTTTCATTTTGCCGTCCCTCACCCTGTCACCATGCAAATCCCCGTTGGACAGCACCTGCGAGAAAATTACTTCATTTATGCTTTAGCATTCCCCTATAACCCGAGATTCGTTTATAGTTTCTGGTCCAATCTTTTGGTTGAATTTTTGCATTTCGTTTGGAAGATAAGACAGAAGCCAGTGAAAAACTGACATAATTATCTGGAATTGTTCTCTACGAAATTAATGAAATATAGATTTGATGAGACACTTGACCACAGCTGGCTGCTTGGTGCTTTAGATAACGAGACGGATTTGTCTTTGAAAATAGACTATTGAATAGCTTCTCTGGTTCAATATTATAGTAACCTATTACAGCAATGGTCAGTTTTTGCAATATTACCTCCCTTGAATCAGAGCATTACAAGTGTGACTTCAGACAGAGTTTATATCTTTTACTTTAATATTTAAGATGAGTAACTCTGTACACCATGTGTACCTCGTACTCTCTGAGGACAGCAGTGTCAGAAATGTCAGCAGTAATACACATCCTGTCTTTGACTATCAGCTCCTAAGCTGCCAAGCCAATTACAGCTAACGGAAGCTGTGTGTGCCAAAGCGAGGCTGGGTAAATCCTCTGGCATACACTGCTATTGTTTCGAGCGGGTCAGTGAGAGCATGTTCTCCTGATTAATAACGCCTCTCTCTTCTTCCTGTCTGATTTGTTCTAGCTTCATCTCTGTATGAAAAAGATGCATCTCAGCAGAGAGAGCTTTAATTGTAAGGACGCGAAGAGAAAGAGGGAGGAAAAGAGACGGGGACTCGCGTGCTGAGAGTGTCATTTGCCTTAACGAAGAGGAGATCAGTGTTTCCTGTTTCGTGGTTGAGCCATAAAAAGAGCTGATGCTATTAAATGATATCAACTTCAAGGCATTGTTTTGATTTTGAACTTCTTTTTTTTTTCCACAGCATTCAGCCTATGCAGATCCTTTAATTAAAGTCTGCAGTGAATTTGTTGTTGGGTGTGTTTTTTTTTGTCCGTACTGGTTGGTTTGGAATTTGCATTGCTTGGATGTGAGGTAGCTGTATCTCCAGGGTGTGTGTAATGTGGCTCTGTGTTCCATTTGCTTAATGTGACTGCTTCTTTCATAAATCCCACAAGGGCTGAGGAAATATTCAGAAAGTAAAAGTGTGTTCCTTTAGAGTTTAAACTTAACATTGAATTCTGAAGTCACAATTACATTAACAATTGTTTTTTAAAATATAATCTCATACGTTGTTGTTGAATATTTAGTTAATTAATTAATGAATTAATATTTCTACAGTACTGTTGTATTCGAGTCTCTGTCTCATATCGGAATTGAAAGCAGTTCTACTTGATCTTAGACTAGAGCAGCTGGGTTGGACTCATAGTTTTAGAGACCTCAAGACATTTTTTCCCCACCACAGTGACAGTGATAAACTTTTCCCTTTTTCACACTCTCAAAATAATTACACGTTAATAAAAAAAAGTATAATGAATCCATTAATTCACATTGCATTGATTGGTACTGTGTACAGAGGGGCCCAAAAATGTATACGCAATTCAGTAGTGGTTATCGCTGCCCTTTTTTAAAATCTGAATTGAATTATCAATTATTATAATCAATATGTAGTGTTATGTCATCTCTAAAAATGTCAGTAGTCGAACCATTGCTAAAGCTGCCACGTGGCCGTCAGGAGAGTCAAATAAAATGGCGAAGGCATGCTTGACTTTCGAGCAACGCAAGACAATTTTGAAGTGGTATTAGAAAATTGAGAATGTCTTTGAAGTACAATGAAAAAGGCGACATGAGTTTGGAACAAAACCACCAGCACGCCTGACAATCACACACATTCTTGATATGTTTGATACCTATGGCACCATGTTTTTCCTGTTGAATTGTGTATAAATTTTTTTGAGCCCCTCTGTGTTTGATATATAATGTAATTTGATATAGGTGGTCTCATCCCCATCGCTGGTCTGGAGTAATTTGTATAAAACCTGTACCATCACTAATGCTTGACAAGCGTTCTTGACCATTTGATCCCTCACACCTCATTTA
Organism: Scorpiodoras heckelii; assembly: GCA_028566435.1. Classification (NCBI taxonomy): domain Eukaryota; kingdom Metazoa; phylum Chordata; class Actinopteri; order Siluriformes; family Doradidae; genus Scorpiodoras; species Scorpiodoras heckelii. The sequence continues at coordinate 15,126,244 of JAOVVH010000002.1, forward strand.
AGTCAATTCTGCATCCCTACTGTAATTCATATCCTGCATGCTTGCACATGACAAAATATTTGCTCTCTAACCAGGGTTATGTTTATGAATGTTTCATATGTTGATATTCATGCATGCTGGAATTCTATAACACCAGGACCATTAGACAGATAGGAAATAAGACTTTTTTTTTACTTCTTCAACCATCCTTCCTGTAACTCTTTGGGATTGAGGGAAAAATGATGGGAGAGTTGCAGAGGCCTGAGCCAGCTCAGGGGGAGCAGAGAGAGCTCACTCTGCTGGCGGGAGATGAGCTATGTAATGATTATCCTCTACGTCACACTGGGTGAGTTTTTGTTGACACGCCAGCGTAGGAGGGCTAGATTAAAATTTAAAACCCAAACAAGCATTCAGAATGGCACCCAGCCATACAAGATGCATGACGATCGCTTCGCCGTGGGCCAGTGTGCTCCTGCAGCCCAATCAGGGAGGAGAAAGAATGTCCTTAATTGACAATTTCTTGAAAATTGCTGAGGGGAAAAACAAAAGACCAGCCTTGGGTTGTCAGGGTGTAATAAGCCGTTTCTCATCACTGTCTCTGTGATTGAGCCTATACAAAATCGATTTATTTCTCGGGTAACTCAGAATAATTGAAATACAGACAACGTTTGGTTCCAATTTACCAGCAATAAAGTTGTAATAGGGTTTTCTCTGCAATCTTAGACTTAATGCACTCATTCTAAAGAGCAGTATTTTGCCAGTCGAACAAATAGCATCACTGAGGCTTACGATCAGTAATAGTCCCACATTGATGCACACATTAAACTTGTTAAATCAATTCAGTAGACACTTTCTAAAGTGGACTGTCTGTTCTCTTTCTCCTCCAACCCTCTCATAGCCTGTACGCGTATCAATCACTGGCAGCCGCCCATAATGATTCAAGCCTTTTAGTTTGTAATTATTTATGCTAGGCGAACACAGCCAAAGAGAAATATCTGACATGAGAGCATATTTATAGAAGGTAGAACACTCAACTATGCACGCACACACACACACACTCACACACACATACACATACACAGAGGGCTGGTCCGGGTGCACTGAATCTGAAGTAGGCTTAGATATAGATTTTAGTATTTTACTGCTTTAGAACCTTTTTTGCCTGTTGCTAATGAATGCCCATTTAACTCACTCAAAAAGGCATCATGAGTAGAAAGGCGGTTGTGGATTTAATGCCGAATTGTTCTGCACGAGATTTGCATCTTACTCTGGCAGTGCGGCTTAATAGCAGTGATTAAATGAGAATGCTAAATATGTGTCTGAGAAAGGGATTTCATTACTGCAATTGAGCATAGATCTCACGGTCAAATTTCTGTAAACAAACCACTACAAAATAAGTACTTTGTGCATTTGCATAGTTTTTTTTCCTGCCAGTTGTTTTCACCCTTTATGCTGCATTCATATTGTTGATCATGAAGGGATGAGATCAGCGCACTAACTCCAGGCTCCAGGGCAGAAAGCAGTTGGGCAGTGGGGATGCCATGGCTGGTTTTTTGGAGAGGTGGGGGTGGGAGGTTGCTGGTACACATGTACAGTAATTAAACTGTCTCACTGCTGAATCTCTTCTGCCTGGCAGCTGCTGATGTATTATATAGACATTCAGCTAATCGATTAAAAGCGGCCAGTCAAGGGAGATGTCTGACAGCGCTGTACTAAGATGAAATTAGTGTGTGTGTGTGTGTGTGTGTGCGTGCGTGTGTGCGTGTGTGTGTGTGTGCGTGCGTGTAGGGGCCACAGGTGACTCAGGCCCAGCGGGAACGAGGTTCGGTAAAGGCAACAGCACGCTGATGTGCATGTAATTAGGACAGCCGTGTTTCAACAGGATTTTCAAATTATGAGGAGAGCACATGAGGGAAGAGAGGGGTGGCAGTTGGGGAGAAAGCAGGGCCAAGGGGGGAATAAGGGGAACATATGAAGGGAGGAGAGGGGGAGAGGAGGGGACAGGGGTTCTGTGCTTTCCAGCAAATTTGGCCTTCGTCCAGCACTCCTGAAAAATTATACGAAATTATTCAGCTGCCGGGGAATGTGAAATCGGACTAATTGCCTTTTGAAGTAGGCCGTAACGGCCGAGCTTGGCCATAGCCCGCCTGCTCGGGAGCGCCACACAACCTCAATCGATTTCACAGCTGATACTTCTGCGAATCACCACTTTTTTCCCATTGCACATGGGGGTCCCTTTTAAATGTAAAACTGCACTTGTTGGACCTCGCACAAACAAAGCAGGAGGGTGTCTGTGAATGAAGAAATAAGGCAAATTTATTTACTTCAAAAACAGTGCTAATTGCGAGCTGAAATACTAAAAAACACTGTCTGCTTTCCCCCAACTGTTATACCAATGACATGAGCTTCAAACAGCAGCGCATTTAGTAGCTCGTAGCATTGTGCAAACAAACACAGATCTGTAAAGGAGTAAACCTAGACTAGTATTCCAAATGCTGCCATTTACAGTCCATCTGGACAATCAAAGGCCTTCGAGCAAACTGCAAATGTATCCAAGCGAGCCTCTGAAGCTGATGGAAAAAAAATACTTTTTATTTGTTTTCTGTCACTAAAATCAACTTTTACTCCTACTGGATGTGCCAGTGAATCACATGGAAGCTTTCTGGGTTTTTTTTCTTTCTTTCTCACCACCGAATAATTGCATCAATTTAGGCCTATATCCAGCAGCACTACAGCCTTTCCATTAAGTCAAGCTGCTCAAAAACAGGACACTTTTCATCTGCTTCCAGAACACAAGATCGCCACAATTACAAACCATTTTACAGAGCTCTGTCACTTTTAATAGTGAGATCAGCCCCAGTCTGCCGCCCTTGTTCAACTGCAGACAGGCGAAACGCTGCTTTTAAAACACAGCCTCTTTGAAATAATCTAAAGAGCGTTTTCAAATACAGGCCTACATCTTATGTCAAAGCCCTTTTTTTCTTTCTGCTCTTTGCTTGAAATTGCTTGATGTTTTAGTAACAATGGAACTGATCTGAACCCAGAGAAGTAAATTTAGTTTGCATGATGCTTGTATATTTCTTTGCTTTCGCTTGTGTGTAGCGAAGGAGAGAGTGTAACGCTTCGTTCTGTAAGAGTGAATGAAGCCATTTGAATGTTGGAAAGGAAGCTGGTGTCACTCATGCTTACGTATTGTGCTTAATCAGTAAGAGGTGTGTAACTTTACTAAAATGCACTACACTGTGTGTGTATATATATATACACACACATATACACCCACACAAATTTCTTCTTATAGACCAGCCAGGGAGTGTTTCTCAGATTCTGACCTATAGATCAGAGAAACAGTTCCAGTTAAAGCATCTCTAAAGCTCTCACTGAACTCTCTTTTCCTGAATAGCCTCAGTTCAGAGATATTTTTCTAAAGTGTGATTAATCAAATGCTATGTGGAAAACACCTTCGGCAGAGCCTCAGCCTGTTGGTATTCGCCTCATTACTCTGCAAAGTCAGCTGAGAAATGCGACGGGCTGCCCTGCTCTCACACTCCATCCTGCTCCCAGCCACTGTTTGCTGACATGCATACAACCAGTTCGGCCCTAATGAGGAACCATAAAACTTATGTGTGTGTGTGAGTATATGTGATGACCCTGTTTCTTACCAAAGTCGAAATGCTGACTGAGTTACCAGCCTGAGCTAACAGGAGAGCTTTCACTTCAGCATTGTTAGCCTTCAGCACTCTCTACAACCCTGTGTGTTAGCCCTGTGACACCTCTACAAGGTTTTACAGCATGTCTTCCAAAGTCTGCCTTGCTAAATAGTGGCCTTATCAGATGTGTCTTAACCGTAGCCTGAGCCTCATGCTGGTACAATATCAGCAGTTACCTACAGTGCTATACTGCCTTCACTTAATGGTTATATTTCAGTAGTCAGCTAGCAGCTCTTAAAACCTGTTCATAAAAGGTACAGTGTAGAAAAACACCTGTAATGTCCGGAAAGTAATGAGAACAAAATTCCTGCAATCCATAGGGCTTATGCATGGGGATGGTGGTTCAAGGTCAGTTAGAACGGAATCTCGGATAAACAGTAGGACCTATTTTAGTTGCATTCTAGCCTTTGCAGTGCCCAGATGTTTGGTTTTGTGAAACCCTGCTGAAGTGCCTCGTCACTGGTCTAATGCAAGCAAGTTTGGAGCTATTGTAAGCGATCGAATTCTACATGAAAATAAGTACAAGTGCATCAGAAACTCTTGAAATGTTAAAGAAATGTTATGGACAAACTACCTTATTGTCACCCAATTATTTAACAAGAGAGCCCATGGAACCAAGTCACACTTCACTGGCTGGGAGAGTGAACTTTTGGCTGAAAAAAACATTCCTGTCCTTCCACATCCACGCCTTATCACCAACTTGGCTCCATGTCAACTCCCAAAATTAAAACATGCCTATGAGTAAACCTACAATTTCATTCTCATTACTTTCCGGACAGACCTTGTACATCTGAGAACAGTAGTAGAACAAGAGATAAGTTAATTCTGTAGACAAGTCTGAAAAGTCAGGAACCACTGGGAATGTGTTGAACAAAATCCTCCAAAACATGATGCAGGGGCTGAGAAAGTGCGTAAGGGTGAGCCGGTAGAGCCTCTGTTATAAATAATAAATACAAAATTAAGTATATGTAGTTTTACTCTCATTGGTTCCTGACTTTTTGGACAGCCTGTAGATCAGCAGTGTCAGCCTCCAGTACTGAAAAATTCATTATCAAGATGTTCATGGGCTGAATTTAATGTTTTCGAAGACATAAAATACCTCTCTTGGGTTCAGTGTTGGTGGGAATGTAGTGGGGTACAAGCACAAAGGCAGAGTTCAGCAAACGACGACAAGCATGTTGTGCCATGGATGTATTGCAGGATGAATATATCTTTGTGACATGTGCGGAGAACAGATTACACACAGTGAAATCAAATCCCCTTTCAAGCCCAACATGGTTTGGTTTAACACCTATATTAAGACTTGCTCAAGACAGTATTTCTTCTCCTCTGATGTTAAAGTTTACAGGCTGGAAATTGGTACAGGTTTAATAAGGAATGCTTGAGCACGGTGTGGATTGTAATTTCTCTGCAATTATCAAATCTCGACCGAGTTTTTGAAATACCATCTCACTAGAAATCATGTCTGGCTTTGTGAGATGGCAACAGTTCTGATATTATTTTCTTTGTCTGCAAAATGTGGGGAAAAAAACAACTTACTCTTACTACACAGTGTGGCATCCTCAGAAGTCAGTCTGATATCAAGCCCTTGCCAAGTTGTTTATAATTTTCAAATTCAGTTGTGAAACTCAAGCTCTGTTGGCCAAATTCAGCCCTGTGCCTTATTTCATTCAACCCATAGAAGATAAAAAATGGAAAAAAAAAAAAAATCAAATGGCCCCTAACATAGTATTGTGTTACGTTTTCATACTGGACCAGACTGAGAATTCACACCATATATCCTGTGTAAGTGTACAGCAACCATCAGTCCAATCCCTGCTTTCTGTTCACATCATGAATGCAAGAGTGGGCTTAATTTAAATAAAAAAAACTAATGCCTGGACATACAACAGCATCAGTGTAACACGTTGGATAAGGACTAACAGTAATTCAGGCACAGTGAAGGAGAGTGAAAAAGTGAAAATTGTATATTCAGTTTTATACTGATTACCTGTAATTATCAAAAAATCTTTGCAGAGTCATGATATCCTTATATATTATGAGTTTAAGTAAAATTTAAAGGACAGCAGTAGTGACACAATGTATTAGAGCTGAAGACCTTTGGCTTAATTTCTGTCATTTTACTCGGGCTCGGGCCGGGCTCGGGTTTGCGCAGTAAATGAGTGGTCAGGTGATGCGTTTTGATTACCGCCAGAAACCCAGCTGGCGTTTCAACGATTATTCACCATTGAATCAATGTCAGGGTCAAGATTGATTCACCGTTGAATTAGGTTTCGTTTTTGAAAAGTGAATCAACGTTGATACCGCGACTCTGTTTCAATGCCGAGGAGGTGAAACTGAGGCTGGATTCTGGTGATTACGTTTTGGTTGCACCGTCAGCGAAAGTAAAGTCAGAGGTGTGGAAAAGTTTTGACCATGTACATAATGAAAATGTTGAGCCAATAACATCTGAATAGCCTAATGTCGGGCTGTAAACGGGTTCGGTCTTTTAAAACGGTGTACTTTTCGGGTTCGGTTTGGGCTCGGGTCGAATTGCGTCTGGCTTGGGGTGAGTCGGGCTTGACTTTTCAGGCCCGATTACAGCTCTACAATGGATAGTATTGGTACCTCATAGTTTCAGGGTCCCTGTTATGGAGTTAGTCTGTATGGAGTTTCGCATGTTCTCTCTGTGTTCATCTGAGTTTTCTTACGGGTTCTTCGGTTTCCTTGCACTGTCCAAAAACATTCCAATGCGTGGACTGGCTGCACTAAACTACCCCACATGTGAATGAGTGTGTGAATGTGTGTGCATGATGCCCTGCAGTGGGATAGACTGCAGATCCACCATGATGGATGAATGGGTGAAGTTAACAACATATAGTCAGTGAAGGTGGTTCCTATGGCGTTATTTTACTGCCAAAAGTCAGGAGCACATTTTTTAAACACGAGAGCACGATTTACGTAGCGCTCATGGATTTTCCTTGCTCGCGTGCAAAATATACATCTTCTCACTCATATTTGCTCGTGCTCAGATTCACTTTGCTCTGATACAGAACTGCTGTCTCGCGCTTAGATATATCGTGCTCTTGTGCAAACTTGCTCTTCTTTCATTTTGTGAAGCATGCATGCTCAAGCAAACTTGACTTTCCCCCTCTACAAATCAAAAAAATATTTAATCTCCCCAGGGGTATATAGGATATAACAAACTAAATCTGTGTATTGAATTAATTAATCACATTATCTGGGGCCATATTTAATCTGACCAGGGGTATGTAGGATATAACAAACTAAATCTATATTTATTTATATTTACATTCTATCCATCCATTATCTTCCACTTTATCCCGCTAGTTGGGGTTACGGGGGGGCTGGAGCCAATCCCAGTGTCATCGGGCGAAGGCGGGGTACACCATGGACAGGTCGCCAGTCCATCGCA
>JAOVVH010000002.1:15172167-15184286 GCA_028566435.1 Scorpiodoras heckelii
TATATATAAGTTTTTTTGTTTCATTACTAAACCCTACTTTGAACCCATATTATGAGTTCTACTTTTTATTTATTTATATAATGTTTTATTTTGTCATGTGTTATGTGCACAACAAATGTTTTTGCATTCTGCTTTTTTTCCTTGTCTCTCCTTCCTAGCTCTGCAATTTCACTCACCCTTTTATACTTTTTAGCCCTGTGTATGTAGAAGTGAACTGTAAATTTAAATGTAAATGAGAATTACCCAGGCACAAATGCACACATATTTAAAGAAAGTGCCCTGTACAAATAAATGAAATTTATCGTTTTCATTGAGAGGGTTATTGTACAAACCGGAAATTCTCTACAACAACATTGCATCATTACCTAAACTCTTCTGGTGTGTGTTTTCTCTCAGAACTGACACTGTCTCTGAAACGATTGTTCTTGGTTCTAACAGGGAAAAGCCACTTTAAAGGCATTCAGTACAGTCACACTTCAGTAATCTTGTTCCAGCAGAAGGTGTGGCGATGATGTATTAGGTGATGTTACGATGGCGAACGCTTGTCTGTTCTCTGCATCATGGTCTCGACATCACAGCTTGGTGCTGTTGCATTGTATCCTGGATTCTTCTCCATCCAGTGTTCTGGATATGGAAGACCAAAAATATTCATGGATCTGAAGAATAGGATTAGACTGTATTATAGTGCTTTCTAGATATAATCAGTTGTCTATACCCTCTGTCCTCGCGATGTCGTCTTCCCAGGCCTTGACTATTATCAGAGCCACTAATCTGCATAGAAGAATTCACTATCTGTAATTTTTAGTCACTGTGGTTCTGCCTCTGAGATATTAAGTAATGCCTCAACTTTCTCTTGAAGGCAGGAAAAAGACAGACATTTTAATCCAACTGTTTCACAAGCACGCCGTGTAATATGTTTATGATCACTCCAGAACCTTTGTTTTAAAGAAAGTGAGTGAAGTTGTACAAGTCTACATACATTGACAGTATTCTTATGAAGACAATAATTTAGAGTTTACTCTATAAAAATGGACAGTTTATGAAAAACCTTAAACAAAAGTAAGTCCTGTTGTTGTTTTGTGAGTTTGGTAAACTCAGCAGCTCCCACCTGAAATAAATAGCTCATAAAAATTACAACAAATAAATAAATAATTGCTATTTAAAACTGAATTACTGCTGAGGATCTCATGCATATTCTCACAGCTCCTCATTAAGAATTCTTTTATCTCACTCCCCTGATTTACACAATTTATAGTCTAATTTATACAACTGTTAATTGAGGAACATGTTGAAAGTACTAAACTCCCTTCAGTTTTTCTTAAACAGCACATTTTCACAAATATCAAAACACATGCAAATGGAGTGTTTTGCTTTGATGTGTCTCCCCTTCGGATATTGGATACGTTGCATAATGAAAATGTATGTATCATATTTCTCCAGCACATCAACACAATAACGATTGCATGAATATTAGGCTTGAAAGAATCATTAATTACATCCAAAACTGACACAGCAGTGGCTGAGGCAGTGAGGCGGCCGCTGAGCATCCGAGCTGCTCTTTAATTGCTCTGGAAGTTTGAACTGTTTGTAGCTCAATTCACAGGGCTGCAGAATTGGAAATTCAGAGGCTCCACCACTGGGGAGAGAATAAAAGAGGCAGACCACACAAATGATTTAAACTGCAACAAATATTGTCGAGATCTGTGTTTTCAGAATGTGTTTGCATATAACATTTTCAGGATGTGAGTATTAATGCAGTAATCCGATAGACAATATAGTTCTAAAATAACACATATATAGCATATTATTACTTAGAAAATGATAAACTGGACATTGTGATAGTTTGTGATAGTATTAAACTATGTATCACTTGGGAAATGAAGTGAACCAAATAAATTATTTAAAATGCTTTGCCTTTGTATATTATTCCATATCAGTGTTGTTGTATTTTTTTTTTCATTTTGCTGCAGTTTTAGAAATCAACACCCACAATTATTAGAGTTTGAGTTCTTATACACATTGGACTGTTCAACTGGTTACTTTAATTGAATGTGTTTAATACAAACCTCAGTAACTAAAGAAAGAAGTAAATTTTTTGTCAACTAATGTATTGTGTTGTGGAAATTTCATGAAATGTAAAAATTTGACTCTGCTCTGTATGACTGTTTTGTTGGGAAAAATCATCCCATCATGTGCTACCATGCATTATGAAAAAAGCGCACTTTCTAAAACAGAAAGATGCCAGAAAGCAGGTCCGAAGCTGCTGTTATAGATTTGATAGCCATGCATGTATGACATGTGAATGTCAAGCGCTGGTCTTGTGTTTATTTCAGCGCTGCATCATTTACCCTGACCTGCTGATTACCATGCATGTAATGGAAAGAGGTGAACTAATTGCTGATTAATTATCATTTGAAAGATGCCAGGCATGGCGAGCGAGAGCGAGAGAGAGAGAGAGAGATAGAGAGAGAGAGAGAGAGGGATAGAGAAACAATGGAGAAGTTTGGTGATCCAAAGAATGCTACATGTGTTTGCATCTTTTTGGTGAAGCACATCGACATCAAACTGTTCCTCATTCAAACTCTGTCCTTCGTGATATGGCCACACACCACAATAAATCCCTTGGTGAGTGTGTATATGACACACATGTGTACGACTCCAACCCCCTCTGCCTCAGCACGTCCCAGCACGGCAGCCTGGAGTACGGCAGCAATTCAGCTTGACTGACGTGGCTAATACAATTCAATTAATCCCCAGACGAGCTCATCTCTCAGTGGCCCCTGAGGTCTAAAGGGGAACTGGTATTTGGGAGCAGAGGGACAGGATGAGAGGCTGCTATGTGAATAGGTCGTCTCCACAGGAGATAGGTACAAAGCAGCCAGTCACTCATGGGGGAATTGAAGTGATATTGAGCCACCGCTGTAAACGTGGAAGAGGATTACAAGCCCTTTTGGCGAAGCGGCCCGACTGCACACTTGTTCTCCTGTCCCACTCACGTCCTTGTGTGTCTTCTCATCTCCGTCCTCCACGTCCAGCCGCACACTCGACACCTCGCAGGACAACTTGATTTCCACTCAGCCTTTATCCTCATCATGAACAAAATTGATCCCTCACAGTAAAAATGACTTTATATTCAAAACATCTCTCTTTTAGGATTTATGGCATGTCTTACAGTGCATCGTTATTCTCAATGTTCAACTTAGCATAAATTATATTTAGCACCCTTACAGGGATTAGTATTGGAATGCTCATTCAAATTACTTCAAAATAAAGTGAAGCATGTGGAGGAATGTGTGTGTGTGTGTGTGTGTGTGTGTGTGTGTGTGTGTGTGTGTGTGTGTGTGTGCAGTGTAGTATAGTGTTTATGACAGAGGCTCCTTTTCCTCTAAGCTGTATCAGCGCAGAGCTATTGACATCTTGGCATTTGGTCCAGCCTGTCTCCTCTCCCTTGAGGGCCTGCTTCCTCCTCTCCCAGCCGTGTATTGATTGGTTAATTTGATAGTTCTATCACCAATCAGCTTGTTTCTGACCTTTTGCCTTGGCAATGATGGCAGAGTGCTCATTTCTTCATTGCCGGCCTCGCCATACATTGACCTTTGCAGTGAGAATGTCAGTGCAGCCCTTGATCTTAGCCTGTCACTACATTTGTTATAAGTAGGAGTCACCCATGCCCTTGACAGCCAGGTCGGAGCCTCCAACAGCCTGGCTTAAATGTGTAATGAAATTAACACGTTTAAATGTTTAAGGAAACAATGACAAACTTACTTGTGTACTATATATAACTATGTATACACCTAGTATAGTCTCAGAATCTTATTTTATCTCATAGTATTGTAAATAACTACACTGATTAACTAAATAATAATGAAGTATTATAAAAGTTTTACAGCCAGTAGAGTCATGACATTCCACACACAAAAAATGCAAATGTGCATGAAGAAAATAAGGACATGTGATGAAAGCAATGGGCAACAAAAGAGGAAAGGACAGATTATTAACATTCATTATTGGACTCTTTGTCTGACAAGTGAAAAAACTGAGAGCAAAAGATAAGCAGTGTTCTTGAGAATACTAATTCCAAATTGGGCTCTGAAATAATCTTCATATCAGAGTAATGCAGATGTTAACACGTTCCTTTGAATTCAGGTGTTTCACCAGAGTCTCTCATTATCACAGAGCCTGCACACTCTTCCCAGGAGAGGCCTGTACATGTGCTTCTCTTCTGAACCCTGCCTTCTTTAACAGGCCTCTTCTGTCACTCAGATATAGATTATAAACTGTGTATTGCTCCAAAAACAGTTCCCTGCATGACGGAACAAATTAGTAATAAGAATAAATTAATTATAATTACAAATAATTATGAACTGTTCAAGTTCACGTTCAAGTTCAAGTGGGTATTTATTGTCATTTCAGCCAAATAAAGTGTGTACATGAACAACGTTACTGCAGGACCTAAAGGTTTTACATAAAACAACACAAGACTATGATAGACAACACAGGACTAACTAATACAACATAAAGTGCAGACATTATAGACAGTATAGAACAGTGCACAACATAAACAGTGCAGATAGTACAATTGTACAAATTTGTGCAAGGTTTGTGCAAAGTTGCAGAGAAATGGGAGAGTTTGTGTGTGTGTGTGTGTGCATGTGTGTGTGTTTGTACCATGTTTTTATGTCTTGTGGTGACCAAATGTCCCTATGTGGATAGGAAAATCTGATATTTTTGACTTTTTGGGAAAGAGTTTTTTTGTTGTAGATATAACATTTGTGTGTGTGTGTGTGTGTGTGTGTGTGTGTGTGTGTGTGTGTGTGTGTATTGTTTTGTCTATTTCAGATTATTTAATTGTGTGTATATGTCAGGAGTGTGAGGAGTGTGTGTTAGGGGTGTGTGGTGTCAGCCCCAATGTTGGTGGCTTTGCGGATGCAGCGTGTGGTATAAATGTCTGTGATGGAGAGGAGAGAGACACCGATGATCTTCTCAGCTCTCCTCACTATCTGCTGCAGGGTCTTGCGGTCCAAGACAATCCTCTTCCCAAACCAGGCAGTTTCATACACATACATGTGCAAATCATAAATTCATTAGCTGACAGACTGGGCAAATAAAATTCTAATTTTTGTTGCCTTAACAAAATTGACTAGGCTTAAACATGCTAACTAATGTAGCTAGCCAACATAAAAGTACCGGTACCTAACATTAGGTGATAACATATGGTGAGCTCATTAATTAATAAAGGCTAAATCAAGCAAAGTGTATAACTGTACAAACGTATTATTCTTCTTTTCTAGCAGTGTTTAAATGTAGCACATCATGCTTGCACAAAGTTAACAAGTTGTTAGCTAACGTTTTGGCTATGAGACGTGGTGTTGTCATGTAAAAGGTATCATGATTCTAACTCGTGTCTTTTTTCTCTTGACCTTTTTAATCACAAGGTGACTGCATGCTACACTAGCAGAAGACATCTTTGCCTTTGTCTTTTGTCTTTGTCTTTCGTGCCTTTGGCTTTGTGCTGAACTTTATTGTGCTCAGTTTCATCAGTGTTTAAACGTACTGATTCTACCTCATAAAAAAACACTCCACCGTCAGCCTCCGTGCACCTCGGAGCAGGTGATAGGTTTCAGAGCCAGTAGCAAGGTGTGTTACGCTACCATGAAGCACATTGCTTTTGAGCATACCTACATTCCAAAGGAAAACATTTTGTTTGAGAAAATTCTGGTTGTTTTAGTTGATAAAACTACTTGAATGAATGAAAAAACTAATAGCCTGGACTGGAAATCAGCTAGTCACCAAGCTAATGATTTGTCCACCCCTGTTATAAATATTCCTACTAATAAGCACCCTATTATCCAACTAAACACAATCTCACATGGGCAGCAGGCACTGTGGATAAGCATCAGTTGATAATAAGAAACTGCGTGTTTGTGTATTCTGCCTTGTATGCCTCTTGTAATGTTTCTAATGGCTCACGTGGGTAACACCAGGCAGGTTTTACTGGGGTTTGTATTGGCTCATAATGTGGCTTTGGGTGCAGTTACTGTGGTTTTAAATGCCTTCTCTGAGGTACCATGCTCTATAAATACCCATATGCTCCCAAACTGCCTTAACTCTACTGCCTGCACTTCTACTGGAGCTTTGGGGGTATTATACACATGGCATAATTTATTCTTAGACATATTTACTTTTTGTAGGGGAGGGGAGGGGCATCATCATAAAAGATTTTTTTTAAAAAGCAATGCAAAATGTTTGTTTGCAATGAAATGCTAATGTTAGACTGTTAATTCAGTGTCTGAGGTTAAGTATGATTATTCTCTGACTGAGCCGAAGGCTTTGGTGTGTGCTATCCTCTGATCAGAGCCTCTGCATTGTGATCACAATGGTGCACTTATCCCTCTCACTCAGAGGAAGACCTTTGAATAGATATTTATATATAAAAGGAGATGGATATCAAAGATGGAGGGAATGCTTAAATACTCGTGAGATCCTGCGGTGTTTAACCCGGATTAAACTGCCAAGGTCCGAGAGTTCTTCAAAACAAAGGCAAGTTCAAGACTTCCTCTCCCTTACGGATGTGTCAAGGGCAATCCAGACAAAAGACGAATGTCTTCTTCAGGCGGCTGATAAGCATCTGGGCCTGGGCGGCGCCAAGCGATTCCTTTTCTTCCTCAGATCCCCTCTCTCTATTCAGACTAATATGGCTACAGTGATTTAACAGAATATGGGACTCTAGTGATTGTTTATCTTGTCCTTAAGGGCACACTGAGTGATATGCTTTATGTGCAGGAGCGAGGTGGACCAGCGGCTCCAACTACAAGTTATTGTACTAAAGCAGTGTAGCACTTTCTGGAATGATTAATGTCGGTTTCGTTCCCGAGCCCCATATCAGGCGAAGTTCCCCAAACAAAACTTTTGCTGAATCTTAAGTTGTGTGCAAGAGAAAAGGAGTTATCCTTTATTGATTTTCCTCCCCTGCGCTCTGGTGTAGCCCCTGTCTGAAGAGGCGTCGGTGCTGGGAGCACTTCCATTCTGATTCTCATTGCATCCGATTTCCTATGGATGGGCTGTAAGTAAGTGGCTCATTTTTTACTGTGCTATACAAAGGGCCTGTCAATGAACTCTCCTGCGGTCGGCACATTTGTTCCTCCACGTAAGACAGGAATGCACAAATACAATAAATAAATCAACACACCTGTCTGCTGGGGAACAGAGGCAATAACAAAAGACCCTTCCCCTTTTGTGTTTTTTTTTTCTTGTTGTTGTTTAAATGGTAATGCCATTGGATTGTAAAGTTAATGAGATAAGTATGAATGAATTCATTGCCCCCACACTGCTTGTCTCCTTCATACCAGAATCACAGAGTTAATGCTGTCGGCTTTTGTTCTGGCTTTTGGTTTATTTGTGCTGTTTGTACAATTGAAGAAACAACAAAATACAAATTAGACCTACATTTATTTTGATGTAAGATAATGAATAGTATCTTTTAACACATTACTTTGTCCATTTTTTTCTGTCTCAAGCATAATAGAGAATATAATAGGAAAAAATCTTAGGGTTTTTTTTTTCCCATATTTGTGAGGTACATTCTGTTAAAATATTTCTGTTGTAAGCATTTTATATAGTCAGTACTATAGTGTAAGTAGCAGGTATTCTCCACATCTGTCTGTTTAGAAAACTATTTTAGAAGAAGAAGAACTTTTAATTATAATTAGGGCTGAAATGATTATTCGAGTAACTCGAATAATTCGATTACAAAAAAGGTTTGAGGCAAATTCTTTGCCTTGAGGCTTTGTTTAATTCATGTTCCGTATCGTATCACTCCGCTTTGTAAACTACTGCGCAGCTCCGGTATCATTGTTTTACACAGACTTTTATAGCTGACGCGCATTTCAAAGCTTTAAGGCGGTGCAATTTATTTTGCTCTCTATGGCAACGGCGGAAAATGAAGATACCGGTGTGTGTAAAGGGCCGAAAATGTCTAAAGTGTGGGACCATTTTACGCTGCGTGAGGTGGACAGTGTAGTGCAGTGTATACACTGTAAAACAGACCTGGACTACCATCATAGTACTCCGTCAATGCTGCAGCACCTGAACTGAAAGCATCCTCACGTGAACTGCACTTCTCCAAGCGGACTCGGACCCTCTACAAGATAACGTGTTTTTACGATTGCTAACTGATATGACCACCAGTGATTGTTAGAACGTAACTACAGTATTTGTACTTATTTTTAGCCTGTGTTATGAGTCGATAGAGACGAGGCATGATAAGTAGCAAGACAACAAATGCACCAAGATCTCACTCATGTAATTCATCCTTCATCTTCCTCCCAAGCACACACACACACACACGCACACACACACACACAGATAGGTTACATCTCACGACACGCATTCCCCATACATAAGGTAATAATAAATGCAACAGATGGGCAGATAGGCTATTATATAAGGGTGATTAAATGGGTTTAGTTCTGGAGCCAATAAGCCAAAGGTTTTAAGCTTTGATCTAACAAGTGTTGAGTTTAAATAAAAACCTTTTGTGAGGAATAACAGCCAATTGCTTGCTCATTTTAAGAGGCCTTTCATGTTGCATAACACACTATTGACATAGTTGTTTAAAAACACAAAAGTATGATTTTATCCGATTAATCGAATAATCTATTAAAAAAAAAATAAATCGACAGAATACTTGATTCAAAAAAATATTCGATAGTTGCAGCCCTGATTATAATCAAAATCAGCCTTATTCTTAACAATGCATTTTAGTTTGCCCAAACGTTTATGGTTTTCGTTATGGTTTTCATCTTCGCCAAGATAGATGTTTTTTTTTTTTTACCTCTTTTGTTTAAATACCAGAGTAGGATTTTTAGAGCTTACGGCATAAAGCTGATCCAAGAGAAACAGCGCAGTGCCATTCTGATCATTCTTCAGTTTCCTCATAATATAAAGGGTAATGCATAATGAACCTAATAGTCCTTCATTCATAACATTACAACTGAATTTAATACACACTGAAAACACATAATAAAATGTTACCTGCTACTTTAATCTATAATAAGTTCTATGTGAGTTTTTATGTTAATGTTATAAATGTTATTTATTATTTCTAATGAATATTGGACGTTTTGCAGCAAATATTAATCTACTAGGGATGGTAAGATTCACTGCATCGGTACATTTACATTCATGGCATTTGGAAGACACCCTTATCCAGAGTGACTTTTATCTCATTTATACAACTGAGCAGTTGAGGGTTAAGGGCCTTGCTCAAGGGCCCAACAGTGACAGCTTGGAGCTCATGACCATCCAGTGTCTTAACCACTGAGTTACTGCTGAAGTACACCTGCATAAAAGTTTGTGATGTGATTGGCCCAATTTAAAAAGCGTGCACCAGATACAGTTTGGGATGAACCTCGGGTGAACTAATTATTTATGTGTAATTATTAGTAGAAGTCCTATGCCTTGATTATTTAGAAATGTGACCAATAAATTGTGACCAGTAAATTTATAGTTAGATTGATTCCTCCTGTCTCAAGTGCACTCTCTCATCTCCACTGCTGTCAGTGGCTAATTCTCATCGAGTCCCTCAGCCAAGTCTCGCATGAGTTGGAGGCATGTCCTGTACCATACTGAACTGCACTGTAGTTATTATTGCATAGTAAGGAGATCATATTCTGTTGCATCACATCATATACATCGCATTCAATCGCATTCAGTGTGTTGAATCAAATCATGTTGAATTGCACTGCGTCACAGTAGAGGTGAATCATATATCTCATATGTATCAAATCATTGCAGTGCATCACAATGTGTACCACATCGGCTTCAATTATGGATGTGCACATCCCTAATATCACTTTGACCTTTTTAAGGATTGAGATATCTTTTACTGAATTACTGAGTCCCAATGTCCACTGTCTCAATATTAAAAGAATGCATAAGAGCAGGGACTCATCTACATTCCTCTAAAACACACCCCAGCTATTAAAGATAGACAGTCCATCATTATGCGTCTTTATTATTAGACTTAGTAGTTTGAGTTGTTCTAAATTAAGTGAGTTTTTGCAGATTTGCTGAAGAGTCCTGAACAGTCGCACCTTGACTATTCTTAGCGTAAACACTTAAAATTTTGATTAGCAGTTCATAGTTCATTTTATCAGTTAGACGACTAGTAACTAATGTTGTCACTTTATTTATGTGAGTTGTTTTAATTCTGCTTTCCAAGTAAATATTACAGATATTTTTTTCTATTTTGGCCCTTTTCATTGATTCAGATTCATGTGATGTATAAACCATCAAGACTAATTGTAAAAACTGTGAAAGCGCATAGAAGGAAACTATTCCGCGCACCTTATGTTTTATTCCTTTCGCAACACCAATTCACCCCACGTCCCCTGACACACTTCCTCAACATTTCAATATTTACTTTAACAACACCACAGAACTTGAAAAGTATTCAGCTTGAGCATCTCCATTCTGCGAGCTTATCCCCATCCCCCTGAGTGAGCTATTCAGTCTACTGAATGAAATAGTCTAATGTGTGCTGCCTTCCTTCCATTTGATGTGCTTTAAATATTACAAAGCATTTAATTATAAAAACTGAAGACAGATGCAGTCCTGGGACTGTCACTGGGAAAAATAAATGTACAATCAAAATTGCAATTACCTGCAAAATTTCAGGGGTAAACAGATCAGCAATCTCATAACAAACACAAGCTAGTTTGCATTCTGAAATGAATACAGTTAGATCCAAAGCAATTTCCTTTTATTTATCTTACCCACCATGCATAAATAAAGCAAGGGCATTGCAGCAATTAGCATAATTAGACTGTGGTGGTCAGACCCTATGTGATTTCTTAAGATGCATGGCTGCGGTTTGTTTGTTGGTGTATGTGTGTGTGTGTGTGTGTGTGTGTGTGTGTGTGTGTGTGTGTGTGGTCCTTGTTTGAGTCTGTTTCTGAGTGGTGAAAGCTGCAGAGAAGGCAATTACACTTGGCAGCTTGAAGGTCCTCATTGCCTGTAGGACTAACCCTAGGAGCTCAGCCAGCCTTGGACCTCATCAACAAACCTTCAATATCTGACATTACTCTGCTTTTATCTGATATCGCTCTGCTCATATGCTATTTTGAATGAGTAAGCACATCAAGCATCAATTCGTAATAAAACAGATCGTCTGAGCAGCACCATTCAGAAATTGTGTGAGCTCATCATCAAAAGAGGATCCATTTTACAAAAACGCTATGATTCGATAGCCACTTCAGCCAGCACTAGACCCCTCTGTGCAGCCCTGAGTGTGCTGAAGAGAAGGCCACCGTCTGGTTGCGCTGACCTCGCTGTGATTCATACACCCTGAGCGTACCTTTGCGAGCCCCGGGCCACTCCACAGGCCCTCGCTACCGAGCTGATTATGGTGTAATTATGATGGCAGCCTGCTGCTGTAATGGAACCTTTTGATGATGGGTCTCTGTCGGGTGCTGGAGAGCTGTACGGAGACTGACCCTCAGCGCTTTTTACATCCTGTCTCTCATAGCAGGGTCTTAGAGTTACAATATTACACTGCTTTCAATAAGCCACTCATGTTCACCTAGGTTGGATAGGCAAGCTTTTAGAAATGAATATTATACTATTGAGCAACTTGAGTATGCATTTGAAGGGGCATTTTCGTTGACTCTCATACTATACTTTTTGTAATCATCTTAATGGCCTGCCAAACATTGTGGCTTTCTCTTTACGTTGTCTGTCCTGCCCTTGAGCTTTTGAGGTCACTCAGGACCTTTTCTTCTCTTTGGTTATATATTTTTTTTCCTTCTATTCAGCCATCTTCATTTATTTCCATGTCCTGAAGAATGGTGTAACATGGCACATGAAAAACGCACTGTGTGTGCACATATGGGTGTGTACATGGTACACATGTATTTTAACCTTAATGTTGGTTTAGTGTCAGCTCCTAGCTGGCAGTCACCTCCTGACTAAGCCAGGCCTTTCATTTGTTTGTATGGACGTAATATCATTTTATTAAGCCTGTGTTTAAACACATAAGCATTCAAATTAGAATTAATCCTCTTAGAGTTAAAATAAATCCTCTTAAACCCACCGCACACCCCCACCCCCCAGCCCAAACA
>JAOVVH010000002.1:15188079-15207097 GCA_028566435.1 Scorpiodoras heckelii
ATATATGAAAAAGTATCTCTGTTCATAAGTAGGTCATCATAATTCTGTATTTATGTTTAAAACTCAGTTATTTCAGTTTTACATAACTCTACTACTCTTCTCATTCATACACCTACTGTATTTATAGCTAATTGCTAAGCCTGAAATAACATGACAGTTTTACTTTATCTTATTTTATCTTTAGTTTAGTCTTACATTATTTGTGATCAGTGAAGTATTATCCTAACTTTCGAATGCATTTTATCTTGAGTGAATTTTCTATGCTAGCATTTGTTACACAAACCAGCCATACTATATTATCTACTCTAAGCTTTATTATTATTATACTTGTATAGTGTGCAGCATGCAGTTATAGCCTAATATTCTGTACCCTAATATTTATTCTCACGCACCAGAGATAATGTAATTATGGTTTAGTACAGACATAATGTAATCAAAGGGCATTAGATTAGCATATAATGATACAGAGTGTGGAAAAAGTGTCACTGCTAGCATAAACACAATTCATATAAATTGTACCAAATTGAACTAAATCCTGGTCTGTGTACTGTGAAGTGTCATAGCAAGCGTTAGTGGCAACATTAAGGCAGTGTAATGTAAAGTGTAAGCTAAGCACTGGTGCTAGCAGATGTGTGTTTGGGGAAGCTGTCGGGCTCCGGCGGAGCGCTATGGGAGCTCCTGTTGTCAGCTGCATATCAGCGTGCTGTAAATAGCCCGGGGCTATGCTGTTTTATCGGCGGGTAGAGACCACGCGCTCCTCTCGCCAGCTGCCGCTGCTCTTTTTAGAGCTGGAAATAAACGAGAGGGAGAAAGAAAACGAGAGACACTCCTCTGCCCCATCTGTGTAAACCTCATTTTCATAAAAAGGTGATCAGATCGACTGGGACATTGTTCGCAAGGCTTTGTTTTTGTTTGGTTTTTTTTTTCCCAGCTCTTTCTTTTCTTGCGAGAAAGCTTTGTTTTCATTTGTTACTTACCCATCTTTCTCTGTCTCTGCTGCCTCATGCCTGTGCTTAGCAGGCCCTGCAGATTATCTGAATCAGTAGGGGACAATATGTAATTAACCTAGCTGACCTCAGTACCTTAATTGTTGCCTGTTGGATGCCATCGTCTCTGAATCTCCAGCAGTCATCTTCACAGAAAAGGACTTTTCGCAGTCCAAAATGCCTAATTATATGCATGTAAACTGAGAAGCATTACAGAAAATCCTGTGTTATTAACATGAATGTGTCTTTTTGTAGTGACTGCTTCATGTATTCATTAATCATCATGGTTTGTTCATTATTTGTATCTGAAATGATTCATCTTGTTACTTTTTGTTTAATGCCCACTACAAGGCCTTGATTTTGGTTGTAGGAGAAAAACTGTGAAGCATCCGTCTGGTTTTAAAATCAAGCTCTTTGTGCTCACTTCCTCTTCCTTTCTCTCTCTTTTTCTCTTTCCACAGTCCCTAGATGGATTCGTATTTGCACTAAACAAGGAGGGGAGGTTTTTGTACATCTCAGAGACCGTGTCCATATACCTCGGCCTTTCGCAGGTGAGCGCATGTTCAGATTTCTTCTCCTTCTATGCATCTGAATGCTAATCCTGTCAAATTAGTCAAATGAGCTAATTTAACACCTTGCCTGTCAGGTGGCTGAGTATTTAATCTGCACTGTTCAGTGCTACATATTGTTTGTGTGCAGAAAATCTAATACAAGATACTTATAGCAGTCTTCTCCTATTGGTTAGAACGTAATAATGAATAATGTAAGTGACTCGGAAGGGGTGTGCAAGTGACCTTAAGTTTTGGTTTAGGTCTTGTAGTCATTAAATAAGTCAACTGCCAATTGATTGAGTCAGCTCTAACTGTCTGTCTATAATATACAACAGGACATCTCTGGCATCAGACAAAAATAGTCTCTGACATGCTTTTAGATAATATATGTTTTATGTATTGAATATTTCAGCTCTCCATGCAGGTGGTAAGAGTGCCATTAGTTTTAACAAATCCAAAAATCGAAGAAAATGGTGCATATGACTAAAATGAAAACAGCCTACATTCTACCAGATTAAAAGATTAAATTGATGAGTTATTTGCAGCTGAAGTAGGCTAAGGCTAATTCAAATTTAATTCGGCACTAATTGATTGATGATTTTTATCAAATAATTGATTAGTTGTCCCCAAAGTTTGTGGAATGTGTTGTACTTATCTTTAATGTTGGTTTTATCTGCAGTCGGGAGCTTGGCCTGCTGATAAAGGGCTTGTTAAGTCTTTAGTAGGAGTAGAGTTTATTATCTTACATGGCTAAGCTGATCCTGTGATTCTCCTCATCTTAATTGTCGGTAACTTTATAGCTTGTTAATCTGTCTTAGAACACAAAAAGTGTGCATCCTAGTTAATTATTTTCAATGCTAATTAGTGTGGTTTAAGCTTTTAAATTGGCCAGGTTCTGCTTTGTTTAAGATTGACCTGTACTCTGTATCTTTATTCTTTGATTGGAGAATATTAATGAATTCACTGGTAAACTTTTACCACTAATGAAACAGAGGCAACTTCTTCCGAAAATGAACATTGTTGTGTGTGTGTGTGTGTGTGTGTGTGTGTGTGTGTGTTTTCTGGCTCTAAAATACAGAATATCTGCATTTTATGGTGTATGCAGAAGCAGGTTCTCGACACACTGTGGTATGACACACATGGTGAAGTGAAGGTCACACATATCTTTTACCACTGATGCACTGGCCTGAGATTTTAAGAGCTAATGATGGACGTGATTAGACATTCAAGGCTTGAATCATCATCCAGCCATTACACTGGGCTGCAGTCAATGGCATGACCTTTTAACACCACTGCTCTCTCATACGGGTGTTCAGAATTTCAGATCCAAGTTTTATTCGCAGAGAGAGACAGAGGCTTCCAGCAGCAGTAAAGTGCTAATCTCTCAATCGTGCCCTTCCTCAGGTCTTTGATAGCAGATATAAAGTATCCTCTCTGGTCTGCAGCAGCAGAGAGACAGTGGTGCCGGATAATGCCACAATTCTATCTGATAAACTTCACAGTTTCATGCTGAGACGTAAAGCCTTGGTTAAGTGCAGTTATTTGATAAAGAATAAAATGTTAAATAGGAAGAGATTGTCACCTGCAAGTATGTGTGTGTTTTTAAAAAGTACAATAAAAATAAAAATGTGATGCAAGGAATCCCATTTTTCATAGACAGGACCTGTGAAATTTTGATCTCTCTCTCTTCAGAGACATACTTTTTTGGACCAGGCACCCAGGAGAACATTTTCACAGCCTTTTCCCGCCTTTTTCCCGTGTACCTACCCCGAGCTGAATGAAAGAGTGATGTGAAATTGCTTTTCCCTCTGTGGCTATTGACCACCTTGTGTTACATTAATGTGTGCAGACTGGAGCACCTAACAGGTTTTTACAGCACGAACAAGCTTCTCCCCTTGTATTGCAGACACTATTGTGATGCTGTACAACCTCAGCAGATGCCCTTAGCTATTTGATAATGCACACAGCGTGGTCGAACTGAAGGGAGTGGATGTGTTCTTGCTCTCTTATCACCGCTGTTTGTGACTCCACTTCCAGATTCCTCTGATAATGAGGGCCGTGTTTGACAGTAGGTGAATCACGGCAATTCCTACTCCTATTATTCACTCCACCAGATGGCCATTTAACCATTTTTGTTGTGCTAATAGCCATGATCATTTCACTTCTGCATGTAAATAGGCATATGCTGCCAAATTCGTCTCATGTCTTAGTTATTCTGTCCTCCGCTACTATTTGGCTTATGAGCAGGGTGATTAGTTCATTTCCAATAATTAATATGTGATGGATGGGTTGCCGTCTTTCTAGATTAATCACCAGATTTGCTGTGGTGCCATTCAATAAGCCATCCCACGGCACAAATTGAGTGGCAGGAAATAATCATGCCACGCGGGCCTTCTTTACGTGGTTTGTAAAGTAATAAGCATAGTGCATGGTCGCGGGCTGGATGAGCAGTTTGTATGACCTTGTTGCAGGGTCAGTGGAATCCCTGCAGTCCCCCTGCATGGCTAATATGGAGGTACAGCTTGCGACTGGGCAGCTGTCTGTTTTCTAAATGGAGATGTGTATGTTTGTTTTGTGTAACAGATGGCATTGTGTGCCAAGGCTGATGGCTAGGAAAATAATAATTGCATTATTCCAGCCAAAAGAATATTAGCTTTTGGAAGGTGGCCAT
The DNA here is from genome assembly GCA_028566435.1 of Scorpiodoras heckelii. Lineage (NCBI taxonomy): Eukaryota > Metazoa > Chordata > Actinopteri > Siluriformes > Doradidae > Scorpiodoras > Scorpiodoras heckelii. Next base: position 15,192,288 of record JAOVVH010000002.1, read on the forward strand.
TATTCAGCCTGTACCCCTGCCAGTACAGCATATGCAATTGCATGGACTGGATATCCAAGGAAATTGATACATCTGGAATACACACAACATCTGAGTCCTCATCTGCCACGGAGGCTTTCAATTTAACCCCTTGCGTGTAAGTGGAAGCACAGCATCACTGTACACTCGGCGACATGTGAAGGCCATGTGTAATCCACCATATGGTAGAGGAATTTGTTTTCTCTCAGTTGTCAGTCGTGTTTGGCGATGGTGATGGGTTTGGAGCACCCGCAGCCAGCCCCTCCTATCTGCATTGGCAGAAGCTCTCCTTCACAAGTGAAGACCGCTGTTTTGGAAAAAAAAAAAAGGGAGTAAGCCTGCTTTGGAGTCTGCTGGGATAAAGCATAGGGTTTGCCACCTGAGATCCATCCCGACCTCCCACCCCCCTTCTAATTCCACACCCACCCTCTGCCCCTCCCCTCTATTCCCCTCCCATCTCCGCCCCCACTGTCCCCATGCTGCAACCCCTACACAGAGAGGAGGAATATTGAATATATTAGCGTAACCATCTGCCTGAATGTCTGATCACATCTGTGTGTGGAGATCAGCTCTGCATCCTCCTTTATCCCATCCCTCATTCTTCCACACTTTACACCCTGCTCTGCGTCCTGCATTAGCCTCTTCTGCTATCTGTCAGACACCAAGCTGTTTTGCAGAGTACTTTTTGGCCCTAATCAAATAATTGAATCAGTTGTGGGTATTTTATTGTTTGTGTATTTGTTAATTGTATTTTCTTTCCATGAAAAACCAAAATGGAGAGCAATTGTGGAAATGGTGTGCTCTAAAGCAAATCTGGTTTTGTTGATAAAAGTAATATCCGAAGATGTAAGTTTGAGAAGCACCACATTAATCAACTGAGGCAAATGTTATGATTTAAAACATTCCCAGTGTTGTTCTTCAATATGAAAATGTGAGTGAAATTTCAGGCTTTTTAATAACTACATTTTGAGATCATTTAAAGTTCCAGCTGATGGAATCGGTTTATGATTGTTAGCCCCATCTATGAGAGGAATCTTTGTTTTGTTTTGTTTTATTTTGGTTTGCTTCTTATACACCTGAACCTTTTCAAAGCACTGTGGGACATTCCTGCTGGCTATTCTAACAGCTCATCAAGGCAGAATAACAGAACAGTACTAAATGGATAATAAGCACTCTTTTATTAATGACGCTGTGGCAGCTGAGGGTCAGTATTCACATGCAGATTTGTAGAATTGTGCAGGGAAACAGGGCAGAGAGGGGTCATGTTTAATTGAGCCACCTTGAATTTCTTCCTGCTGTTGTGTGAGAGGAAGGTAAATTTGAGAGTGCACATGCTCTGTGAGATCTGAAGGAAACATGGAGGCATTTTAAAGTAGTGTGGTGCTCTTTTTGTAAAAAAAAAAAAAAAAATGCCGTAAGAATCTGATATTTAATATGTTTTTTAGAGCAACTGATACTGTTTTAATGGAATTCTACATTCAGATAGTGAAAAGAATCTTTAAATTCAGACTCATTTCCATTTCACATTTCAACTGCTGTAAAGAAAACCTTGGTTGCACCAAAATGTCATCTGTTACTGACATCTACATTAATGATTATTGCTGACAGTGAAAAATCTCCACAATGCTGGAGGGTCGAAATGCATAAATCTGGTGCAGATACATGATTTATACCCCATTACATTTTACATAGGAATGCAGGATTTAATTCCCAGAAGGACAATAGAAAATATCAATAATAAGATATGAAGGGGGGAAAATACCACTATTTATGCCTTTCCACAAGTTTTTCTCATGTCATTAATGGTCAGTGTTGAAGGCTGGTGAAATCATTATATCTTTCTCCTTTTTCTCCAGGAATAAGTGCAGACTCGGCGTCTATAATCCGGTCTCTCAGGTGAGAGGAGCAGGGATGGGGGGAAAAGGGGAGAGAAGGGGGGAAAGGTTTCTCAGCCTTCACCAGCCACTGTCTTTACAAGGTGCATGGCTAAAAAACATTATCAGTTCGCAACATTTAAATTGATAAATGCACCAACCCAAAGACTACAAGGGCACTTTGAAAAGCAAATAGCGATCTGGCGAAGAAATTGATTTTTTTCCCCCCTCAAAATGGCTGCATGATGCATCATTTGACTGTGCTGTGTCCAAGTGCTTGACAGAGATAATCTCAGCAATCCCTCGGGTGACCTTATCGTTCCTGGCATTGCAGGCCTGTCTGCACGCCCGTCTTTGTGCATGTCAAGGTTTCAGAGGGCAGCGTCCTTTTGGGAGTTGAAGTTCCCAGCTTGTTCATTTTGTTATCATGCCAAAAAAAAAGACAATATAAAAAAGAAACAAGAAGAATCTCAAAGTCAACAAGGGCTGTTAATAATTGGATGAATGTAAATTCGAGGCAGGACAGCAGCGCAGTGGAGGGTCTGCCACAGTTATTGTGTAATTCTAGACAGTGCTGTAGTCATGCTTAAACGACTCAGGAGCGAATTCAGAATGACGATACAGATGTGATGTTTATTAACCTTCTCAGATTCTGAGTTGGGATCAGCTTTTGCTTTTCAGATATTTTGTCAGATAATTCTGTAATATGGACAAGGAGACACTGTTTCAAGGTCAGCCCTGTGTCTCAGAGGAGTAAAAAAGGAAAGACAGATAGATTGAGAAGAATGGAAGAAAGGGAAGCCGCCTGGGAGAAACAAGGCGACTGCTGAAACTCGTGAGCAGATGGGTTGGCAGTACATTGTGAAGGTCACCAAACTTTTGAGATAATTGTCTGTTTTTGGCTTTCATACAAAATCCTTTGTTTAACAGATTGTTCTTTTTTTCCATCCTGAGTCACAAGACAGTAATCTGTATGAGTAAATAATTTATGAAATTTATCCCACTGCTGTAATTGATATATAGTTCCAGAAATTGTTAAATCTTTTTCTAATGGATTCATCCAGGTTTTTGAGTTTGGCATTGCCTATATCTAGACTTAGCCATATCTACTGAGTTGCACTGGATCTGTTTTGAGTCACCTGTATGGAGCAGTGTGGAGTTGGCTGTGTGTTAGCTTCGCTGCTATCACCTGTATCTAAATGGCTCTTTGATAAGCACAGTGGCCAGATTTCTCCCTGTCCTCCAGCCAATGTCTGATATGATCGCTCTTTTTAGATGTCTCCTGCCACTTATTAATATCTGATACTGAATCTGTCTGATGACATCTCCAGCCTGCTGACACAGGGATCTGCCTTTGATCTGAATGGTGATCTGAAATGGAGGAATCTGGGATAGATAGGGAATATGGCAAATATGATTTCTGAGCTATTTTGTGATCCTTGATGGATAAGGTTTCATTTAAAACTTTATAGGTTTATATTTCACACTTGTATACAGGGAGATTTCTTTGCTTTAGTATCTTTGACAAGCCGATCAGAGAAGTTTAATATTCTTTACACCCGAGCTAAGAAAGGAACTGTTTACACAATAGTAATTTACTATGAACGTACAGTAATTTATGGTAAACAACAGGGATTTTAACATTTCATTGTGGTGAAATGGACCATGTGTGTCCTTTTCTATGCGTGTCAGATTTATTCAGTGTTCCACAGTGCTGAATCTAGAGCAGTGCTTTAATTTTATATGGGAATATTGGACTTGTAAAGAGATTAGATTTGTGTGCTGCTGGAAATGGATTATTTTTGAGTGAGAAAGCGAGAGAACAGATGGATGGGTGAGTGGTGGCCAAGAGAGTGCTCATATTTCACCGTGCTGTCAGGACCCAGTGTCTGCTCACAGGTGTGTCATGTTAAAGGTGAGCTATGTTAACGCCAACATCTCTCTGGCACATTACAGTACATGCTATTGAATGTACATGATGCTACAGAATGTCTGCCACAGTGAAAAGTTCAGCACCATGTGGCAACGGAGAAACAGAAATGTGCTGTGCATTCAAATATGTTGCAGTAATAGTGGCAGTACTTGTGTGATTTACTATATTAGAAGGAGCATGAATGCAAGAAGGAGCCTGATTAGTAATTAACCATGTTAGTTTTTACTTTAGACGATAATGAAATGTAACTAATAAGAATTTGATAAGCCCAGATAAAAGCTCGACTTAAATGATATCCCCCCCCAACACTTTACCATGGCAGGTCCTGTTAGATGCTGCAAAATGTGTTTGTAATCGCTCTGTGTATTAAAGGCTGAAGCAGGAAACCCATCATATAAGGGTATAAAAAGCCCAGTGAGGCCTTGTGACTCTTGCCATGGAGAATAATAGATGAGACTTGACCCTCTCTAAAAGAGGAGCACAGACGTGGACACCATATTGTACCACCTATTACCATTTCCTCACCTAGGCAAAAATGATCATTACTGAGAGTTAGGAAGCAGTGAAAGAAGGAAAAGGATATATGCATAGAGTCGCTTGAGGAAGATTTTTTTTGAGTCAGCAGACCATCTTTCTCTAGCTGTGTGATGACCAGGGGCGTCACTAGAGATTCATCAACAGGGGAGCTAAGCTTTGACTAGGGGGGGTCTAGAGGTAAGTCCCCTAGGAGAATTTAAAAAATGACCCAAAAACATCTGCATTATGAAACTGGCATAACATTTAAAACATTTGGAGAAATTGCCTCATAGCAGACATGTCATTCAAAGTATGTATTAGGTAAAGATCTTATATGACTTAACTACTATCCATCCACTAACAGAGGCACAGATCAAGCAAAGACACAGGCAATGTTATCTGCAGTAGCAGGTCCTAAATACACGACTCACATACTGAGAATGTAGACTTTTCTTAAATCCAGTAAATACATCAGATAACTTTCATTATGAGAAAACTATTAGTTTATGCCTAGAATGAGTAACAAATCTATATATTCAAATTCACTATCTGGCTTAAACAAAGCCCACTAGCTTTCTTTCTTCTTGATCACAAACCTCCATCAAACCTGCTTCTTCATTCCAATAAAGGTCAGCCTCCTTTATTTTTTTTTCCCTCCCCTTCTTTCCTGAATTTAGTAACAAGTATTTTTATCAATTAAACTTTAATTAACTTTATTTGTTTTATGTAAACTGTAAAATTCCTCTCACCTGACTGGCCTTTGGAGGAGCTGATGCATTTACAAAAAAGGTTTCCTATATCCATCTACAGGTAGAATAATAATATTGAGTTATGATCAACTATTAACTTATTATAAACATGTATCTGCAAAATATACAGTCATAAAATCAAGAGAGAACAAGCCATCTATTCATGTCTGCCCTAAATACTGCAATGTTTAATACATAAATGGCTTAATTGGCTTTTTAGTAGGTAAATTGTGTGTTCATTAATCATCAGGTTTCCTTGTTGGCATAATGCGATTAGCACTAGTGCATCAATAAGGTTTCATTTTGGTTAAATAATGTTTGTGATAGACATTTATATAACATATTTTCTTTATTTTTGTGTTGAAATAACACTCGCATTCACCCTCCACTCACGCAGAGCCCTTCTCCCGCACACACAGCGTGTTCAGTATTTTAGTAAAGCGGTGCAGAGCTGGATGTGCTTACAGAACAACGGACGTTATTGTGCAGCGGTGCCTCCCCCAGGTCCTAGTGCATCAAATTTCATTACATCGTGAGTATGGAGACCGACAGCGCAGTTGAATAAGAGAGAATAAATAAGAAAATCAATTGACGATTTAAACTAATAATGCGTTTTTATTTGGGAGGGCTAGAGAACATTTAGTGTGGGCTATAGCCGACCCAGTGGTGATGACTCTGTTGTATAATTTGCAAAATAAAGCAGTTTCAGTCAATTTCAGCATCTGTAAAATTGCCTAAGTTTTGTTGCTATAGTTTCATAGAAAGAGCAGCTTGGATACTGTTAGTTGCTCCAAAGGCACATTGTTTCCATTCCAATAATATGGCTAGCATTTGTCTGTATTTATGTACATGAGCTTTTACAAATGAGACTTAATTATGGTGACTTAATGAGGGCGCTGTGAGCAGACACCCCTGTACCACAACTATGAGCAGATAAGAGGAAAAATTAGGTTGGAGGTTTTTCCAAATGTCACTGCCACTTTGTGTACAAGTGTGATAACTTCATCCATCTATTATCATGAGGAGCACCTGCAATGATGCACGGCACACTCTGGCCCGTATGATAGATAATTAGTAATGAATCAATATTTAGAGCTGGGAGCGGATGGAGAAAGAAGTATGGCACACCTTGAAACTGATAAAGGAGTAAAATAAACAGGCGAGGCGCATCAGGGACGGCAATGAAGGATGAACATGCTCCCTCATTCCGCCTCAGAGTCGCATTTCTGTTTTTGGGGCACGTATAATATCTGTTCTTCATCCTTTTGGCTCTGTTCTGATAGGACTGCATTCAGAAAGAGGAATGTCAGGCTTGGTATCTGCTGCTGGGCCAGAGGCACTTTCTAATCCCTTTACATCCATCAGACACGACACGTGAATGGGAAAAGGAATCTCGTCATTTGCCTCATAACAAGTGAGAAACAGTTTGCGGGATAATGACGAGCATATGAGTGATAGTGAGTATTAGTTCGGCTTTGATGATCATTAGTGCAGCAAATTTGACTCTAGCAGGTAAGACGTGCTCAATATGGATATGAGAAATATGCATCCTAAAGTTCCAGCTCAGTTTTAAACTCGAACACTTGGATACAAGCAGAGTGGTGCGTGATGCATGTCGGCCATTGTCGTGATGGAAGAGAGGGAATCCCATTTGAAGCGAGTGAACGAGACAGAGAGGAAGAGAGAAACAGCAAAGGTGGTATAAGGAGATCTCATTCCCTCCTCAATAATGTGGGATAAAGACATGGTTTCACATATGGCGTATTGGTAATGGCTCACCCCAGCACAAATCCTCTCATTTAAGTGCAAATCGCTGTCATTTTGGGAAGCCTGAGCAGCTGCCTGCCAATGTCAGCCTAACCCTATACTAAGACTTTTATTTTGTTTTAGCCATTTTTAAAAGTGAAACACATGAAGAGGGCAGACCTTATATAGAATAGTAAGAATTCTAAAATAATAGGACTTCTACAAAGTAATAGTTTGCTGTTTTTCTTCTCATTTTTTTCTGTTTTATTGTTAGCCGCACAGTACAGAGAGCATATTTGGGATTTTATTTGTAGCCATTTAATAACTACAGGAAATGCATTATGTTTCTGCTTCCATTAACGGTGATGGATGAAGTATTCAGATCCTTAAGTAAAAGTACAAAACACTCCATTTCAAGTAAAAGCCCTGTATGAAAAACCCTACTTAAGTAAAAGTATGTAAGTATTAACACCAAAATGTAGTAAAAGTAGTACAGGAAATGTACTGCTTTGGCCCCTCTGATTGATATATTATATATGCCGTCATTAGATTCTTAATACAAGTACAAATAAATTCTACATATATGTGGTACTTGTGTAAATGAACTTAGTTTTCATCGCTGCCTATTACCCTTTTTAACCCTCAGCTCTTATAGTGGCTGTGGTATGACATATTCTCCTTTATTACACAGCTTTGTTGAATACTAGATTCTGAGTGGTCAATTACAGCATTGTACAGTCTATTATTTTTTATAGCAGACTGCTGCTATGCATTAAAGACCGTTGGACTCTAATTGACTTTTTTAGTGGATGCAATAAAATCATTTTTAAGTAAAAGTAATCAAATAAAAATGTATAAAATAAAATAAAATTTTTTTGATCAAATAACATTTGTAAGCAATTAATGATTTGTTTAGTAAGTCGCCTTGTAATAAGTGGGATAAGGTACAGCACTATGGTGAAATAAACCGCGACAGCGTTATGCAGGACCCTGAAAGATCCACGAAAGATCCATCTGATAAGAACCCTGCAAACCTCTACATGCAAACGTTAGCAACATTTTCATATATCTTTTTTGCATAACAGGATGTGGGATATTAAGTTCTCCTTATTCTACAGCAAGATTTGACATGCGATATAAAGATACGGTAACAGACTTGAAAATCTATTTGAGAATGCATTAAACATTTAATACATTCATGCTTTTTAGCACAGAGTTTGTCCCAGGAGAGGGAAGGACAATCAGTTTGGTAGCATCCTGGCTTAAGGTGTAGATTGGGTCTTTCTATGAAAATCAGTAAGGGGATTGGGGCTGACTTAAAAATGCAATGTCTCATCAGATTCAAACGCAAAGTGAATGGGTACATGCAGCCCATGCAGCTAGATACAGTACCACAATCACAAGAACAAAAAAACATTTTGTTTGTATAAATAAGTGCAATTTTATGTGTGTAGCACTTTTAACCTTAGCTTTTTTTCACAGAGAAGGTTTACAGAAATCTGGTGTAGATTTACAGCCCCAGTGCGCAAGGCAGAAGCAACGGTGCCAAAGAAAAACTCCCTGAGACAACATGAGGAAGAAAGACTAAGAACCAGGCTAAAAAGGCAATCCATCCTCATCCTCTGGGTGATATTGTATAAATGCTTTGACTTTTTAAAAATAATTCTAATATTTATTTTAATCAAATAATAATTGGACCTATAAGTTTATGATACTTCTAATTTAATTACATATGTTCTTCCGATGCTCTTTGTACAGGCAAACCTTGGACAGGTAATGAAATTTTTATGAACCCTGATTGTCAGCAGCTATTATTGAAATACTCAGGAGAGATTAGGATATTGTTTTTTTAGTCACTACAAGTGTCATTTTTGCTCTACACCTACCAGAGTGACGTGGCTGCTCTTAAGGCCACAGGTTTTAAATTATGAACGTGTTTAGGTAGATTTGCTTATATCTATGCAAGGCCACAGATCAATCAGCCTGGCACTGCAAGCTTGAATATCTTACTTCAGTGGGCTAAAAAAAGAGCTTGTTTTGATGATGCTGTCACTAAAAAGTCATTTAGCCTGAGGCAGGCCATCTTTGTCCCTTGCCGTTTAGATTGGTTTAGAGAAACACTGGAATGCAGAATATCAAATGCGTGTCTATAATGGTGTCTATCAGTGATGTTCAGAAGGCAATATGTGAGCAGGGTATAACTCTCTGCCTTTGTCGAGTTTGTATTAAATGCTCTGGGTAGATTTTAATAAGGTCTTTCTGGTTGCACTAAATGAAATGCCTATTGCTCTGCTGGGATAAATTATACAGCTGTGAAATCCACCAGCAGCATCTTTTCTGCTTAGGATCAGAACAGAATAGGCCATTCTGACAAATATCCAAAAGGATACAAGTTACTATTATGGACCAAATAAAAACTTCAGCATGAATATATGAACATTTTTGTCTCTGACAGTGAAATTTAGTATTTGTCAATATACTGTTATATGGTCAAAAATTAAGCAAACACCAGTATCTTTATTTAAACACGACTTTATTAATGTGATTGTTAATTTCTCAAAAAGCTAAATCTTATAAAGTCTTAATCCAAATAAAACCAATAAAACATATTTTATCATTCATTCATTCTTAGCTTTACCCTGGTCGGGTTGCAGTGGATCTCAGGAGGCGAGAATACACCCTGGATGGGATGCAGTGTATCACAGAGTACCACGGTTACACACATTCAGTCACTCTCAGAGGCAATTTAGCATAGCCAATCCATCTACTGGTATCTTTTCGGAAACTGCAGAACATGTAGAAAACCCATATGTCTGTACACACAGTACCCTGTGGACCCTGGATATGTGATGTTGCACTGCCCCCACCAATAGACTTCATTCATTTAATTATAATGATTAACCTGAAGGATTAATAATTGATATATGATTATCAATGAATAAATCATGCAAGACGATTTATGAATGCTAGCAAAATTTTACTTGAACTTGGCTTATGGCTTATGTGCTTCTTTGGTTCCATAAAATTTTTTGTCAGAAAACCAGGCAAAACTCACAATGAAAATCCATACAAATATATACAGTTCACTTTTACTATGTGTGGTCCAAGCAGCAAGGCCCACAATCCCAGTCCCTAAAACACAAACATGTTTGTTGCAAATGTCTTTGTATCATTTCTTTTGTTTCCTCTCACAACTGTTTATTATCTGGAATTGTCAAGAAATGGGAATGTACACACCTTAAGTGAGGACTACTCCATCATACTGTAATGGGCAGGTAAAGAGCTGTATTGACAAATTGAATCCCTAGCCCCGCCCCTAGCATCCAATGGTGTCATTCAAAATAGCACCACATTCATGGATGTGGTTTTCCTGGTGATTTCCACTGGTAATGGTAGTCTCATGGAACCTTAATATGGGCTGATTTTGCTGGTCATCCAAAATATCACTTAGTCCTTTTATATAAAAACAAATGTATGTATTAATGTTTAATTCCTGTGCATAATCTCATACTTCCATTTCCTCATGAGAGACAACCCTGAATAGAGGAGTACCCTGGCTTTTCTTCCCATGAAAATGAATGGCTGTATTAAGTTCTCTGATTATCATGGCATTTTAGAGCAGAGAGCAGCAGGCGTGCCGATCGATACACTTTTAATGGAACAGAGAGAGAGAGAGAGAGAGAGAGAGAGAGAGAGAGAGAGAGAGAGAGATTCCAGGACCCTTAGCCATGTTTCTCATTTGTTTTCTTCAGGAAAACCCAGCTTGCTGCTAAGATAAGATGGAGGACTCATTTACATTGCCTCTGTCCTCATACTGCACAGTTGGGTAATTGAGAATAGATTTGAATGCCACGTAAGAGAAACCAATGACTCTGTTTGCTTCAAGTAAAACCAGTGTGTGGTGGCAATAGAATTTATATTTCCTGTGATTTTTGAAGGTGGGAGAAGGGGGTGGGTGTGGGCGTGGGTTTATATTTTCATGTCCTCATTACATTGTAGGAGGACCAGATGAAAATAGACAATATCGAACTGGTAGAGATGGCCTGGATTTTATTATGTTAAATTGGTTTATTCCATTGCTACAAGAACATTCTTTCTCTGTACTGTCCTCCTGTTTTTCCTGCTCCACTGTGGATGCCTGGGTAGCAGAAGAGGAATTGTGAGCTGATATGATGTTTCCTTGGCTTACCTTGGCTGCTAACTGTAATTTACTTTTTTCTCTCCATCGCCCCCAGTCTGCCTCATCGCTGCTTTGTTGAATGATGTGCTAATCCATTATATTCTTCAGACAAGTGTATCGACCAGTATAAACAGACCGGAGGGCACAAACTTAAATGAAAGCCGTAGTTTCCCCCTGAATCATTTAACTAGCTCCCCAAGCGAGAGTGGCACATATCTGCCTTTTTTTTAATTTCATTGCTGAATTTACATTAAGATGCCATTAAAAGTGGTGGTGGTAAAGCCAGCGAGCAAAGACAGTTGATCAGAAGGGTACTGTCATTCTTTTCCTCATTTCTCTTGTTTTTGGTGTCCTCCTCCTATCTCTTCCTGGAACCCTTTCTTACATCATTTCATCCTTTCCATCATATAAACCCCTGAGTGGTATCTTCTCCTGCTGTATGGCTTTTATATCTCATGGTCCAGACATTGGGGAGGGGTGATGACTGTGAATTCATGAAACCCAGCAGCCTTACAGCATTAATACAGGTAACAGCATTCAACATTCCCATACCCTTACATTACTCTTGCTATTTTATTTCATACCTGTTTCATTTGTATATTTGTTATATCTGTTATAGCCAGTGAGTATTTCTATACATCATATTACTCAGAGCCTTATGAGGGACATATGACAACGGAGAAAACTTAGCTTTTTTTGGTTTGTTTGTTGTGCTCTTCAGTACACATTCATTTGGTGAAAGTTAATAATCAGTACAGCTGTAGAGCCCAGCAATTTGCTTCGACACAGCCATTAATTATTTGCTAATTGAGACATGAGCATGGAGCTGTTCCCAATGTGCCATGAGACCCTTGCAGCCCCTCCAGAGCCCCCACACTGCTTTCTTCCAGATGATCATCCGTTCAGACGTCTCTCCCGTATGTCTGCCCGCATTCGCTATAAAATCCACACGCAAACATTCACAGAGACAGAATAGAGCAGATAGACTCTGGGGAACCTCTCAGTGGGTGGATCTTGGCATGCTCAGTGTGGTGTAAAATACTCAGCACCACAGTAAAGGAGAATATAAAAGAAAGGAAGCCATGGAAATTGAGCACAGCAGCAGGGCTTTGCTTTTTGTTGATGCATCACTACACTCCCAAGCCACCTGCTTTCACCTGAAGAGGCAGTGTGACTCACATTACAGACTGACCAATCACACCTGACATTGCATTTTCCCCACACAAGCTCAAGTTACTCCTTCATTCTACTTTTTCTCACCTTCTTTTAATGGCATGGTGCTGTAAATCCAGCGACTGCTCCAAGTTTGACTAAAGTGTATAATAAGTATCAGATGGGTAGAGCATCTGTCACTAAGACCAAAGAGTTATAGAAAATTATGATTTATACTTTGTAGATTTGTATGCTTACTATTGCTTAGTTGCTAAGTGCTCTAACTAGATCAATAGGCTTGAGGATTTGAAGATGAAGCTCTGTAAGAAAAGGCTTTTTCAGGCTCAGTGTTACGTTGAGATAAAGGTTGTGCCTTAGCCATCTCTAAACCGACACACTAACACTCAAACCTATGTACGATTACCCTTCAGAGATGTATCCTAGCGACATGGAGTGGTTGGTTTCAGCCCCATTGGGTTAGGGCACAAAGGTCTGCTCAGAATGGCATGGAGCACAGCTGGTGGTTTTGGGGTGGAAACATATACACTTACACACACACACACACACACACACTTTCATATTCAGATTTTCCCTGGGTGAATTCTTCACACCGCTCATCCATACAAAATTCATGATCTGGTCTGCGTTGTGTGCATAAAATCCATGGTTCGCCATGGACAAGCCTATTTCTGCTGCTAGAGAAACAGCTGTAGTGAGATTAACATAAATCGGCAGTTGGTTAGAGCGTGTTTAGCAGTGCATTAACAAATTTGCCACCTTAATGAGTCGCTAAGTAATTGCCTTCCTGCCCCTGAATGCAAGCAGTCCATTACCTACAACTATATGATTTTTCAATACCAAAACACCAATCCCCAGGCTGCTCACTTAACTTGTTTTTAAATTAAGCAGAGCTAGATAGTGTTTTCTCTTCTGCCTGGTGGTATTAATTGTGTGTGTGTGTGTGTGTGTGTGTGTGTGTGTGTGTGTGTGTGTGTGTGTGTGTGTGTAATAGCAGGAGAGGGAGCATTGGGAGTATTTGCACACAGAGTCCTCATTAATGCAGTTTGATCTTGTCCAGGTAGTCACAGTTTCTGCAAATTGCAGCTGCTCTGGGTAACTACATCTTGTTTACCGGTAACTAAAATCCAGTCTTTTTCTACCCATTTACTTCAAAGCTTTCTGAAAAACAAGTAAACAGCAATTCTATGAGTTGTATCTATTCTATTGAGCCCCTGTTTACATGCAATTTGTGTGCATGTAGCGTTTGAGCCATGCTAGCGTTAAACTAGTGTGATATTTATGGCTGTGTTCACTGGAGTATGGGAAGAGATCTCCAGTCTGTCTCCGTTGTTTGACATGGAAGCGAGCTAAATGTCTGCAGACTTGATAGTCATATTTCAGCTCTTTTTATTCAGAGAGTGTTTGCCATCATCCTTCATGGGACTTCAACTTGGCAACCGCAGTACCATGTACATCAAACCCAGTAAGGTGGAAAAATATTAGTTTACACAAAGGCAGGCTGAGAAATTAAGGATGATTTTATTTTCTTATCTTCGCTCCAAATTCATTACTTTTGCAGTGTGTGGCAGGCTGGGGGGCTTGTCAGGGGAGACTAATGGTCTGTCTGCTCTATTGAGGAAGTGTTGTTAGCTCATCCACATTAATAATCAGGGCCCTCTATCCTGTAGAGCAATCTGGATGATCTCAAATTGAAAACAAACAGTAATTTCCCATACTCTGTTTAGCTGAAGTGTTCCTTTCACACTTGGTTCGTGGTGGGATTTGTTCCACAGTGCAATGTGACTATGTGTCTTTCTCATTTTCGCATTCTTTCTCTGTATCTGTCTCTAGGTGAAGTGTGCCCTTTCAAGTTACAAACACGTCAAAGTACGTTAGAGGGGAGGGAAAGTGCAGACTATGTGGAAATGCTTTGGAAACTCTGTCTAGATTTAGATATATAATTCACAAAATAAAGAGTTTAAAACCAAAGTTGTTTTAAAGACAGCAGCGAAAGGACTACTTTGTGTTTCCCCTCATGGTGGGTTGTTTACGTGAAAAGTGAAGTTTCTCTTTAATGGAAGGTGCAAAGAACAATTGTCCTTGAAAAGGAAAAGTGTCAGAGTCTCACCTCAGCATCACTTTCGTGCTCTTTAAAGAGACTATGATTAAGTGACAGCCACTTTGTTGTTTGCACATTGAGGCCCCATCCTGTCCATGCTCGCCACTCTCAAACACACCGACACACACACACACACATAAACACATAAAGAAAGAGATTACAGTTAGTGTGAGTGTGTGAGTGAAGACTGCAACAACCTCTAAATGGTTGGATGTGAGTGAAACTTAACTTTTACTGTTTTTGCCTTTTCCTTGATAGTATTTTTTCAGAATAAATAAAAACCCCTGTTAAAAGCACCTCTTTTATCTGGGTGGGTTTGAAGAGTGTAGCTGTGGGAGGGTGGCAGAGAGAGTGTGTGAGAGAGAGAGCAGGAGATAGAAAGTTAGTAGTTTTGTGTACTTGGCAAGGTCATCTTTAACAGCTGAATGTATGGATCCTTTGGGACAAAGGCAGAAGCAGTAAGAGCCAGACTAATAACAATTGTGGGGGTGGGGTGGGGTGCTGCAGTCAAGCAACAGACAGG
>JAOVVH010000002.1:15237377-15251299 GCA_028566435.1 Scorpiodoras heckelii
TGACATTTGTCCTGACATTTCATGAAAACAAGGCAACATGCACATATTACACACACACACACACACACACACACACATACAATCATTGTTATACACATACAAACTCATCTACTGACGGTTGTGTAATAGCTACTGAATCAGTAAAGAGGGGAGGATGGGATCATAAGTTTCATGTGGTGTAACATTAACTTTGTGCAACTGCACGTCTTTTTCTACAGTATGTTCTGTTTAAATGACTTTACTCTCCCTTTCTCACAACTGCTTTCCTAAAAGCATCACAGCACAAAGATCATGGTTAAATGCTAGAACGATTCTCACAGTGAACACACTCTACAGGATGATATTTATGATGTTATTAAAGGAGAACTCCACCTTGAATGACATTCGCATCAATAGTTATAATTAATATGTGACATTCAATTTATTCAGGTTTATTTTATAATGAAATCCTTAGTTGATTTTTTTTTTTTTGGTTTAAACCTTTTCTCCTTGGCATGTTTTTACTAGTTGACTATTTCCTATATTACCCATAATGCCATTTGACTACCAGCTGATGCTGGTGCCCTTGCTTCATCTCTACCTAAGGAGAGCAGTGCAGCAGCACTTTAGTCCTTGAGTTTGTTCAGTGCTCTCGCTTGCATGCTAATACCACCAACACCATTGCGCTCGTCATCTTTTAGATTGCTAACTAGCTTAGCTAAATCTTTGCCATAATCCAGTGCAACTGCATCCTATAACAACATTGAACTGTGGAACTTTGAATCCAACTGTTATTATCTCCTCTATTTCTACAGTGGATTTCTCATTAAGCTGATTTTATGCATTGTTGAACATTTTTTTAAAGAAGCTTTTTTAAAAAAAGCTTTTGCTATTTTGATTTTAGGAGCTAAAAACCTGAAGGTTATCATATGTTTGAAATAGTTGAAAATTCATCTTCTATTAAATGCCACTGTAACTGCACTAGCAGTGTCCCCCTGTGATGTACACTCGGCACACAAGTGCCATCTTCTCACAGAAATAACAAAAATACATCATAAAGCAACAGTTTAGCACCAGCCTCACTAAGCACATCACAAACATTTCAATATAAA
Organism: Scorpiodoras heckelii; assembly: GCA_028566435.1. NCBI lineage: Eukaryota > Metazoa > Chordata > Actinopteri > Siluriformes > Doradidae > Scorpiodoras > Scorpiodoras heckelii. The sequence continues at coordinate 15,238,469 of JAOVVH010000002.1, forward strand.
CAATTTAATGTGTTTAAATGCTTTTGTGAAACAGGATCTCATTAGAAATTTGTTTGAATTATAAGAAACAAGGGTGGTGTGGTTGAATTTCATTGTATCATACAAATACAGTCACCAAAAAGGTTACTTTGTAGCTTGATATATTTTCTTACGATTTACATTACATTACAAATTGTTACAAATTTACAGATGTCTCATAAACTCTTGCAATATTTGTAAATCATCTTGAAGAATCTAGAGATCCTTACTCCCATATAGAATTTCTGAGAAGTGAATTCAATCAAGAATCGAAACCAAAGTCCACAATACAAGTTGACAGTGTCTATTAAACAAGTCTGAAATTCACAGTGCCTTCTTGAACTTTTCTTGCACAAACTTCTCCAATTTCTTTCTGAAATGGATAACCTGAGATGGTCATGTGCAGGGGTCTAAAGAAAAAAGCACACAAGAAGACAGAGAGTTGAGTGAGTTTGACCAGTCCACATGTGGCCCCGTCAGACAGCAGCAGCAAAGGTCAGCGCCCTCGGCCCGGGGTCTCTGAGCTGACTGGGGCAAGACGAGTGCGCTGTATGCAACAGTTCTCCCTGGTGATTCCCCTTCACACACTCCACAGTAAAGGTGTTAACCTCGTATGCTGGAGTGTCCTTGAGAAGTGGAGTCAGGGGTCAAAGGAGCCATTTGTACTCGCACAGAATACAGATAATGGGATTAGTGCCCACCGAGAGCAGACATTAGTCTGATCCACCTGTCAGTGAGACTGCTTATCATGGACATGCACACATTTTACAATGTAGCTGTAGTAGAGGCTTCCCCTGTTCTATGTTTGTATTCGTAATGAGAAGGATCTTTTGTTTTAGTACACAGAGCCACACTCAACCAAAAAAAAAAAAAAAAAGCTAACAGTACACAAAGCACTCAATTGTATGGTAAGGATAGAGTCGTCAGAGATGATCACATGACCTTAATTGAAATCTGAAGCTACAGAAGGTCTGCAGCTCAAACATATTGATTTCACTCAGGCTGACCCAGCCAATGGGGTCACGTTCCAATTCATCTGACATTTCTTCCATCCGTCATACGCTCAAGCAGACCCCAGTGGTTCAGCCCGCTCAGAACAGTTTGAGAATATGTGTGTTTGTTTGTGTGTTTGTGGGAGTGCACAAGTGGACATGCGTCACTGCCAAGAAGAAGTCTGAAAGAGAAAGGTTTGAAAGAGTAACAGAAGCAACGCAAATGTGTTGTTCTTGCAATTTGTTTATGTAAAAGATCATCTGCTTCCATTTATTCTCTCTCACGTCTCCTGATTAAGAATGCAAATCTGAACCTTTTGTCCATCTGCCTTTCTGTCAGAGAAAGAGTGTGTTCAATTAAATAAACATCAGTATGTGCTGGAATGGCCGCTCTTCTCATCTCTAGCCTCCACCTGCTAAAATCAGCAGAGCATCCACCCACTGCCCCCCACCTTCAAATGGAAATGATAATGCCACGCCACTAATGCAGGCCATTCTCCACAGCAAAATGTATACATTTGTTTTCCAGTATCATTTATTATAAGAGACATGACTTCTGCAAGAATTGGAGGATTTGAAGCTGGATTCTTTGTCGCTGCCATTTTTCATTCACAGATGGCAGAAGGTATTTCTGCTTTTCTCAGAGCAGAGATGAGCTGCGAGCGATCATGCGGCAGTCGGAGCACTGCGCTGAGCCTGCCTCTGTGTTCTTTATTGCTCAAGAGAATCCCTGAAGATGAGGCAGGAAACATGGCTGTCCTCCAACCCAGACCAGTTGCTAGAAACCAGAATAGACATCAGGCGTTTCCTTTGTTTTGTTTCAACATGTTTTAGTGTGGAGTTCAGAAGTTTGCATCATTTCTGAGGAAAGGGAAGTGTATTCTACAAAATATTACAATTCTATCAATTCTATTAATGTTCACAATGAAATGTCAGTGTAACCTGAAATAAATCACAATCCAAAACAGAACTGTTACAACTAAGAGGATCTAAAAGCTGTTCAGAGTTGAAGAAAGGACGAGGAGACGGATATAAAGGCAGAGGATGGGCATACAAGTTATTAGAGAATATTTATTGCACTTTTAGGAAACAACAACCTTCAAAGCTGATATCATTCATTAAAATAGCTTAAATATTCTTCACGATAATATCTTGAGCTGTATAACCTTTTATGTAGGAACATATGTGAAACATACACTGATTTTGATTGTAAAACACAAGCAGATCCACAAAAACTCATAATGAATTTACAATTTGGGTCACTTCCAGCTACAATTAGCAAAATACAAGGCAGGATTTAGCAGCATTGTGATTTACTAAGCCCGAGAATCATGAACAGCAGGTCATCTGCAAATTAATGCATCCCAAAAGTAGGTATTATATTTGTAGAAGCCAGTTAATGAATTATACCATTTAGTAAGTCTTAATAATGAGAACGTTTATCAGGATTATGCCTTTGTATCTCAAAATGATCAGAGTCTCTCCTCCGACTTTGCACATGAGATAAATCACACAATTATTCTTATTTAATTATTCCCAAATATTTACTGCACACTTTATCCCATGTCACACATAAATCTGTGCACAATATTGGGAATATGATTAAATCAGGGCTTAAATGCCTAGTTGATATAAATGTAATTTATCTGCCGTGTTAATTTTGTTCTACGGGTATGAAAACTTACTGTATAAGACAATCTCAGCAAAATGTAGTTTAATATAATATACTGTAGCTGCAGGCACTGTAGATGTTGCTCAAGCACAAAATAAAACGGCATACGTCTTTAATGTACAAAAATCCAACTAAAATACTCACCATTTGGATTTAAAAACTAACACTGAATAGTTTTGTGTTATGCTTTACCTCGGCATGGAAGCTATAACTCCTGCTGTGTGGTGTGTTTATGTGATTAATCCATCATGAGCCTCTCAACCTCTTTAATAACTTGGTCTCCATAACACTCTTACTAAAGTAAAAGTCATAATGCTTGTTAATTTTCTGTGGACGGTCATAAGTTACTCAGTAATTATGAAAGTACCTATCACTTCACTGGACAGATTCTCTGTCAGTGTTGGGTGTGCTGATCAACCAGCCACCATAAATAAAGGCCAAGCCTGCTCGCTAAGACAAATGGGTTTAATCATCTGATGTGTTCATTTATCCCAAGCCCTAAGTTTAGCCTTAAATTAAAGCTCTTGTGAAAGCATAACTTGATTTAAAGAAATGCCCATCAATCCTGACTGCCTTTCACACAGAGGTTACGCTGTGATGGAGTGTTCTGATGCTTTATTTGTCCTTCACAGTGCAGAAAATGTTTACCTCTATGTGGGTGACATGTAGAACCTTCCGCACAAGCAAACTAGTGTTTATTAAATCAAGTTGGCCGACCTCATATTCCTCACTCAGCTACATCAGCAAGCTTTTGAACATCTCAATGTCTCACCTGTCAGTCCCACACTCAGTATCAAACCATACAGAAACATGCTACGCTATCTTCCGTGAGGAAGAGGAAAACTAAAGACAGCTTAGCCAGCCTAAAAAGATAGACGATACCGTCACAGAAAAAGTACAAGATCACTCAAGGAGGAAAGCTTCAGAGCTTCAGAAGACAAAGGTGGGATCAAGCAGTCTCCAGACTATTAGAAGGCAGTTTTATTTAAGCTTATTTAGCTGATCAGATTGTCAGAAAGGGCTTTTTATCAAGAGAACTTGAGTAGACTTGGCATTAGACAGGAGTTCCCAGGCAGCAAGAACCCACAGAGTCATGCGGTGGGAAAGTGTTTGTGTAAAGCTGAGCGGCTCGTTTCACACAGGAAACCAGCTGAGTGGTTATGCACTATGAAGGGAACACAGAGAAATCAGCACTTTGGGAGAGATAAGCTCATTTTATTGAGATTTATATTGAAAGAAATCCTTCATCTGCCTTTTGGTCAGAGTTTTTTTTTTGTGGTCATTTCTGGTTTGTGTATCGTGATGTAGAAGACAGAACTATTTTGTTTCATTTTATGTGGGTTTGGGATGGTGTTTGGGTAATACACAGACACTGTAAATATGTTTTAGGGCACAGAAATATTGTAATTATATCCTCTTATTATTATATCCAGCCAGCACACTGTTGCAGTTGTGTGTCTACACATGAAGTGTTTGGATGTTTTGAGTACCATTCCTTCTGTTGACAAACCACATTATGATTCATTGGCACTCGTCTAGCAGCTTGGGTCACCACATCTCAGTAGCGCTTATTCATGGAGTGCTTGTGCAATATTCCTGCCCCCTCCCACAGCCCTCTCCACTCATCTCTCAGATCAGCGCATGCTGGAGATAGTGGACTTATTTGCAGCTTTGTGCAGTATTTAGACAGCCCACCTCGAAGAAGCCAATTGCTTTTGTTGCCAAATTCCATATATACACACTTTTGTTTAACTGGGTCTTATAACACAGCAGAGATAAGGAGTAACAGTGAACAGGTCTTCGCCCAATAAACAGGGAAATTATCTGGCCTGCTTTTCCTCGTGACACAATTTGTCAGACCTGCTGATAGGAAACAAATTCTATTCATAAAGCTCTCCTCTTCTTGGCTCCCGTGCGATTCGGTAGCAATTCAATTATAGTTTTGTGCGATAGTGAGCCCGGAGAGAGAATCCTAGCTGACAAGAAATATGACAGGACAGTTACTGAGTGTTTATGCAATTAAACTTTCACTGACAATACCTGCCGAGTGATGAATGCCTGGGCGGAGGTGGATGTGCACAAGCAGTGCCCCACAAGGATTGCACATTTTTCATTATTTTACAGTCTGCTGTGATCTTTCAGGGATGGCTGCAAGGAGCAGAGGAGAGAGAGAGAGAGAGAGAGAGAGAGAGAGAGAGAGAGGTTTGCAAACACAGGCCAACAGCATACAGGAACAGGAAGGGTGAAACATATCAGATTGAATTAAACAAAAATCATGTTTAAATATATTGAGACCTTAATCTACTTTACAAAAGGAAGCTTATACCAACTACTGAAATATGTGATCCTAAGTTAACCCCTACACAGGTATCATTACAATAACGTTTTTTGTTTTCATGAAGTGTGAGCATTGACATGATTTTTTAAAATATTGTATTTCAGAAAGAACACATTTTATATGCTTCTGGTTATCAACCTGATGTATACATGAAACAATCTGATGTATACATGAAACAATCTGATGTATACATGAGCGTCTAACTGTAAATAACATCAAATTACAAATGACAAAAAGTATTCCTAAAATATATATACACAATTATATATAATACAAAATTATATTGTATATAATACACAATTATTATTTAAATAATTGTTAAAATAAAATAACGTTTGTGTTTATTTATTTTAGTAAATATTTAAATAATAATTACATTAATTTTTGTTTACTGTTTTGAAAACTCTTTTCATTGTTCAGCCTGTATTTTATAATTTATTCCAAAACTTTTCCAAAACGTGCGTGAGTGGGTTGCACCAACTACAGCAGGGATTAACTATTAAAACGTAATATTTACACATTCAGATAGGGAAACCTTCTGAAATTATATAATGTTTTTTTTATATCTTACCACACATTATCTTGCCATTATTGATCTTTCTTTTGTAAAGGTTTGTAAACATTTGCACTTGACTACACATAAGTATGTACAGTATGTATATAGATATGGTAGCAGAACTGGTTGTAGCTGCTCCTAGCTACTGGTCATCTGTGCTGTGAGATGGTTATTAGTGTGTTGAGTTATGGTAGAATTCTGTTGGGACTTTCAAGTGCTGTCTTTGTCCAGAGATCAAAACGGAGGTGCGCTGTTCTTTTTAATTAATCATTTGTCCTTCAAACAGGGAAGTTTCTCTCCTCACTGCACTCTTTCCACAGATAATTAGGCCCCATAGTTCAGCTAATTCCATGAGAGACCTGCTTGTAGCCACCTGCTCTTTTTGTATGGGTAATCTTTGTCTTGTAAGATTCTGTCCCTGGAGAATTGCTTCATCTTGTGAAGAATAAGAAAACCTCTGTGCTTTTCCCTGTAGAATCCCACTATGCTTGCATTTGTAATAGTATGCATGCATTCCACACACACACACACACACACACACACACACACACACACACACACACACACACACACACCCTCACACACCCCATCCTTCCCCCAAGGTTTGTCGCTCTCAGTGTGCATTGATAGGGTGGTGTTGATTTTAGGTGTATATGGATCTTCAACTAATCCTATTAATTCAAAGTGAATAACAAAGCGGACCAGGCTTTTTCCCATGTCATTCCATTTATTCAACCCTGCTAGTGTTTTGTTCCTCCATCATAATTATTTCCGAGTCAGATGTGCGCTGATTTCCTGGTGGACTTGTGTACCTCAGACTGACTTCAGGAACAGCAGAGCTGGGATAATTCACACTGCTCCTCTGGGGTGCTGTTCTCTGTTTTGTCAAGGACATTTTTATTACAAAGCTGATGGAATTTGCATATTAATTCATTTCTTTCAATTTTTAAGATTAAATGTTGTCAACATGTATCAGTGCAAGGCTTTGACAGACCTGATGAAATGGGTCAGTCATGCTTGAACGTTTTGGAGTAACACAGCCAAGTACAACGTCTCTCTCTCTCTCTCTCTCTCTCTCTCTCTCTCTCTCTCTCTCTCTCTCTCTCTCTCTCNNNNCTCTCTCTCTCTCTCTCTCTCACATGCATACACACACACACACACACACACACACACACACACACACACACACACACCCCACTGCTTCGCTCTCTTTTGTTTCTCTCATCTTTCCCTCCTTCCTACTTCCTCTCCCTCACTCTCACTTTCTCCCAGCTTGATTAAGGACGTGTTGAAAGACTGTAAGAGGCAAAGACTACAATGACATGCCAAATTCTGTCAACTTGCATTGAGTGCTCTTTTCCAAATTAGGATGCTATTAGCACTTGATTTATAGCTGCATTTCCATTTCAGGCTATTTTCCCCCCATTTCCTAACTGTCTGACTTGTGGTCATGGACCTGATCCTCTCTACTCATCTGCAGGTGAAACGTGTCTTAACATGTGTTAATACCTCCTAGATTAAAATAATACTATGGTGTGATGATAATAACGAGGCAGGTGTGAGTGTCTTTTACAGAAATAAAGCAAACAGTTTCTGTCTTGTGGTATTGTGGTGTTTGATCCCACCTGGACACAGGGACTATAGTATTTGCTTCAGAATCATAATTAATGTTTGTGAATACTGTACACTGGAGGCTTTATAATATAATGTGCAAAGTCTAGCAGATACAGATATGACGGCAAATTATAAATTGTATTGATTTATAAGTAAACACTGAATAATTTAATCATTTTACTTGCACAGAATATAATAATAATTATAATAATAATAATAATAATAATAATAATAATAATAATAATAATAATAATAATAATAATAATAGAAAATCTTATATTTATATTCAAACTTCCAGAAAGAGTCTAAAGAGAAAGTGCAGTAATGATCTGCACCATGTTAGTGAACGGGGTCTTGTGGCATGGCAGCAGCTCCCATGGGCCGAACACTCATTAGTTTTGTCTGGAGACATCATTGTGACAAGCGGTATCACCGCTGCATCCGCTTCACCAGTTCAACCTACCTGCCTTTCACTGCTTCAGAGACACGCTGTTGGGACGCCCAGCACGCATGCACACACGTGTACATGTGCACTCGCTCACTACTCACTCAGACATGCATCAATATCTTCATCTGCCCTTCTTTAGGATGCCCTATGCAGCTTTATCACATTTAGATGTTTTGATCCCTAATGAATCTTGAGTGCACGGGATGGCCATGACCCTGTGCTGATAAAAACTGCCCAGCTTGTCACTGGCTTACCCTTTTTTATGATATTAATAATGGATGAGTCCAGCAAACCTACTTGTCCTACAGAGGTGGACAGGATGAAAGGTTATCTGACCACAGCTGCTGCTCTGAGAATCTGATCCTATTGTTAATCCAAAACAACCGACAGTCCTTTAACCAAAATTGGCTAATTCAGAGCAGTGTCCTGAGAGACAGTATGAGAGAGAGAGCATGACCCTTATCTATGACCACTCAGAAATACCCAATATGGCCATTTTTAATGAGACAACAACTCTGTCATGTAGATGTAGACACACTGATCATCCCTCCAAGATATTTGATTGATATTCACCTTTTTTTTTCTCTGTGCCCCCATCAAGGCTTTATAGTGGATGACAAGTCAGAGGGAGTGAGCGTTCATTTTGTCTGTGTCAATAACATTGTCAGTGCGCAGGTTTGCTTTGCCTCTAGCTGTCATAATAACATCAAACCGTAATGTGACTGATCTCTCTGCAGATTGCTGCGCACGCACTTTCTCCCTGCTTTAGAGTAATGGATATCCGCTGTCGTGTTCGACAGCCTGTAATTCAGTGTTAATGTTAGAGAATGTTTGGAGCAACTCGGTGTTGCAGACTGATCTCTCCAAAAACGTAGTAAAAAAAATTCATGGGTGCCATTAACCTAAGTAAACATGACCCTGGATCCATTTTGATTGATTTGTGTAGATTGATGTAAAACAAGCAAGCAATAAATCTAAATGTATGCTTCGATTTGAGAAGAAAAAAGTGCTTCAATTAGAGCACTTTAAAATTTATTTACAGCCCCATATTTGATTATTGCTTTACTTTTGCAGATGAGGGACTAATTAAAACGGTGTTACCAGCAGCTAATTGATATCGCATGTTTATGATGCTCGGCAGTGTTTTGGTGTAATGTGTTGCTTTATCAGAGCCTGCAATTACACTTTGGCATGCTGATTCAGAGCACTGTCTGTTTCTCTGGCACTAAAAAAAAGTGTCTTTTCAGTAAAGTTTTGAGCGCATATTTTAATCACACCCAGACTAATTAGTTTGATGTTACTCTGCATATTTAAGTACGATATACATTTTATTAATTTATTAAAAGATCAGGGGACACACAAATCACAAATCCCTCACACGAATGTTTCTGGCTATCTGAATGGCAAGAAAATTGTGTTATAAATATATATGCTAAACACATCTGTGTTTTTACTTCATATTTATAGATGTCTCACAGATATGCTTATACAGTCACACCTCATCTGTCCCAACCATTCTTCAGGGCTCTAGAGTTCTGCTCGAGTGTTTATGTTCTCACTAGCACAGCTACATCATGACAATTTGTGAGTGCATGTCCACCACATTGTAGTGTGTTGCTATGGAAACAGGGACATGTGTGTGTGGGTGTGTGTGTGTGTGGGTGTGTGTGTGTGTGTGTGTGTGTGTGTGTATATATATATATATGTATACACACACACACACACACACGCACACACGCACCTCTAAAGATACGGTAGCTACAGAGAGGCCTCATGGGAATCTGCTAAGGAGATTGTTTATGTCAGCCTCTATAATTTATAATGGAATTTCAAAAGTTATTTTTTATCACAGTTCTTGTATTCTAGCAAATATATTTTTCATGCCAGCAATAATCCATGTAATTTATAATACTCACAGCGCTCATATTCAGTAGAGATTTTAATCCAAATTTAGTAAGCAGTGCCCCCAAATTAGCACAAATGACTTCATCTGACCTCCAAACACCTCTGGCCCAAAAGTTGCAGGCTGAGTGAACTAGCAGCATGTGGTGCGTGAGAGAGTGTTACATTGTAAAAGAGTGAGAGAAAGGGACAGCATGGACATCAGGACCTGCCAGACTGTTATTGATGATCAACACTCACAGCACGCTGAGTAATACTTTTAAAATCTCATCACTTACTCCTAGACACAACTATTCCCCAGGGTTTCATCAAGAAAATTAATCCCAGAGCCTTCCATACTATAAATTACTACGCTTTCACACAAATGATATCCTCCCTTTAATATCATCACAGATATTGTCAGTTTTATATGAGCAGCAGATTCACAGTAGGAGAATGGTGTATTACAGGAGATTGTATTTTAAACTTGCAAAAATAATCTGCTGTGTGAAAAGCTGACTGAAGAATCCTGCAGTATATTAGTGGATTGAGTTATTTTGTCATATTTGCAGTATAGAGTAAATCCCTGTGAGGTGGGAAGAAGCAAATTGCAACAAATTTTTCTAAAAACAAAATAAGTCTAAACAGTCGATCAGTACAACAGCACAGAATATAAATGGCAGTTACCCAATAGCAGGATTTCAGACTGTAGTCCGAAATATATTTGCTGATTTGCCTGTCCGCTCTTTTAAAACACCTAGTTGAGTGTGTACTGAGTTGAATCAAATGTGTTAATGAGGTAGAAGCAAAACCCTGCAGTGCTGTCGCCTTCTAGGACTGGACATTGAGCTAAGCTTTTAGTAGTTGCATATACACACACACACAAACACATCTTGTGTTGCCGGTACTATGACATTACATACATCACACTCCTCGTAATCTCAGTCATTTCATCTTTAATGATGATGCTGGATAGGAAATCTCCATCCCAGGAGCGTGTGCTTTCTCTCTGTGTGTTTTATTTGTATAACAAAGTACTATAGGTATCAAGATCAATTCAAAATGCATTAGTCTGTATTATTGTTTAACTTCAACTTTGCATGATCTTAGATTATTAGCGGTTTGTCAGTATCTGGTAGGTTTTTATACAATAATTAGAATGGTATTGTATATAACACACACTAGAGTCTAGACTATACAAGACATTTACATTTTAATCATGTGGCAGACACTTGAATGCAAAAGGTTTTATAAATGCAGCAGGATACAATCAACCTGTTCCAGGATTTAGCAGCAATAGCTAAAGGGGCAAGGGAAAGAAAATAATCAAAATCTTTTCACTAACACCAAATATAAATTGTGAGTAATTCTTGCTTCTTCAGTGTTACATGGGAGCTATGATACTGATCTAAGTAATGGAAGTCAACATCCAAAATCTTCTGCCCAACTCATATTTCAAACACGCTTCAAAGTACATTACTGAGCTATGTAAAATCATTTTTATATAAATGAATTTGTAAAAGAACAGGGAGAGTCTGGATTTTGTGTTCAAGCTGAACTATACTATCTTCACATAAGCTTTCCAGTTAGTTTCTTTTCTATTTTCCAGTTCAAATTCATTTCTGGTTAAAAATTTTAGGAGGTGGAGTCAGGAGGACAAACTATTTCAAACTGACGCTACATGATTCCTCGTAACGTTATGGTGTTCTGCTACATGATGAGGTTCTGTTCAATTTAATACATTACGGTAATCTGTGTTTGAAGAAGGTATTTGCAGAAACGAGTTTGGGTGATAGAGGCTTCCATCACTAGTTAGATGGGATTAGTAAATTAGAAATCACTCCAGTGAAGAACCAAAGAAGCATGTCAGTGAGCAAACACGTCTTGGCTGATTGACTACATTTGGGATCAGTGAAAAATTGCGAGAGTTGAAGTTCAGAGAGTTTACAACAGCTGTAAACTACAGGTCAGGCACCAAATGCTGTAGTAATAATAGTGCCACATATCAATAATAATAATAATATTAATAATAATAATAATAATAATAATAATAATAATAATAATAATAATAATATATGGATAGACACATAGCCACACTTCAAGCTGATCTTTTCACATTAATCTTCAGATTGACTTGTAAGAGTTGCACCTTCAGGCTCTTTAATACAAAGAAATTAGAATTCATATCATTCATATTCTAGCCAGTACCTGCAGTGAGCACTCGTAGAGGGCATGTTGTAAATGACCTCTCTGCTTCACACAGTGTCAAAGAAAGAATGCTGTACTTCTTTAAGCCTAATGAAAATGCAGAGTTCTAAGGGCTTCTGATCTTGTGTTTTAGTAAAATAGAACTCTACGCTTGACTGACAGCTCTGATCTAAAGCATTTAAGTGTAAGTTTTGATCTCTCTGCCTTTGATTAAAACTAATGAGCTCATTTAATTCAAAATGGGAATCTCTGATAAGAGAAATAAGGTTGATGTGATTGGATTAGAGAGGCGAATTAAACTCTTAGAGCTGAAGTTTGTGCTTATGTAGTGTATTAAAAAGCAGTTGGCGTATTCGGCTGTGTTAGATGATGAGAAAAATTTCATAGTAATTCATATTTAATCAGAAGAAATGAAATGACTAAATATAACATGGCTCTGCCTTTTCCCCAGAGTGATAAAGGACTAGTTAGATTTTAAATGTCATTTAATTCACGTCCTCAGAAGGAGAGAGAATCACAGCTTCATGAGAGAGAGAGAGAGAGAGAGAGAGAGAGAGAAAACAAACTCAACAGAAATGAGTATTTCTCCCCTTTCAGAAAGCAAGAATGAGCCAGAGGATTTTAAGACGGAGAAAGAGAGAGAATCTGAAAGTGTCCGGTGCTATGCTGCAAGTGTAAAAAAGAGAGATACTGTGTTCTCTCTCTCTCTGAGTGTCTCCATTTCTAAAGCATTGCCACGACACTTTTGTCATAGAGAGTGCAATGGCATTTCTCTTTGTGTCTGCTTAGTAATCTTATTCCACACTAGTCTCCCAGTTCTGTCCAAATGCTTGTATTCTGTCTCCCGAGCTTTCTGTCAGATATGCAGTGTTTCAGTCTGAATACTGAAACGTCTCATTGTTAACACTGTGAGCCTTCATCTGAGGGAAGAAACTTTCATTCATGGTAATGTTGTTAATTAGATTAGAAACAGTGCCTAATTTTAACATGTTAAAATGAACCTACTGTATAAGTGTCAATGTTCACATACAGGGGTTAGACAATGAAACTGAAACACCTGTCATTTTAGTGTGGGAGGTTTCATGGCTAAATTGGACCACCCTG
>JAOVVH010000002.1:15320162-15332512 GCA_028566435.1 Scorpiodoras heckelii
CTGAGAAAATGGACAATGTGTGTAAAGAAAAGGAGGTAAAGTCCACATATTTCCAAAGTAAAACTTTCAGGTCAGGGCTTTGGGAAGGCCATTCCAAAAGCTTATTTTAACCTACTTTATCCAGTCAGCAACCAGCTTTGATGTGTGTGTGTGTGTGTGTGTATCTAACTGATGGTTGAGATTATGCTGAAGAATTCTGAGGTAGTCTTCCCTCTTCATTAGGCATACACTTTGTGCAAAGTAGCAGTTCCACTGGCACAAGGGATGAATGCCTAAGTATAGTAATGGTCAGTGTGGACAAACAACTCAATCTTTGTCTCATCTGACCATAAAACTTTCCTTCAGAAGGCCATGGGGTTCGTGCAAACTGTAGACAAGCTGGAAGGTGTCAATTTTGGAGCATGGGCTTCTTTCTTGGACAGAAACCTCTCAGTCCAAGGCGATGCAAATCTTGCTTGACTGTAAACAGTGACAGTGGTGTTCCAGCAGCTTCTGTTTCATGGTAGACCTGTGCCTTGTTGGTTCTTGGGTTGTTCCTGACCATCTGAACCAATTCCTCTGAGAATGATGGTTTGGGTCTTCTTCCAGATCTTGGCAAAGTGACTACACCTCCTGATAATTTGCATTCATGCACAGTTGTGTAAAAAGATGATCTTAGTTTAGAAATGGCTCCATGAGACATTACTGACTTGTGTAAATCTTAGCTCATTTTTGTGACATCTGCACTGAGCTCTTTGGACTGTCCCATTTGCTGTCAAACAAATCCTTTCTTTATGTGGGCACAAAGAAGCTACCAGCTGTAGTCAATCATGATCACTAACAGTAGGTTGAAAAGCCGTGGCCTTGGGAAGTTAAAAGACATTTTTTCTAAACTTTCAGCACCATTGAATTAGCAATGTAAGTGGGTGTAATTAAATCGTGTGCAGCAGATTCTTGCTTTTTTCTATTAATCATGTACAGTACATATGTTGTACACTCATTCTGCCCCAGAAATAGAATTCAGAGATTCATTGAAATCACTGAAAACCTAATATTGCCATGACATTCATGTCCAAGATGACTGTATGTAAACTTCTGTCTACATCTGTACATGTCAAGTTTACAAAAGGATAAATGAAAAATATGATTGTAACATATGGGACATGGTTTAACATTTGTATTCTAAACATTATAGCTGTGGTTGACCATGTTACATTTAACATAAAAACTGGGGGGGAAAGGGATTAAAATTAGTACATTTTGTCATTGGAGGAATGTGATATCAATTACTTTTTATGAAAATTTAACATGTAATAATTACATTAACATTACATTTAAATAATACCAACTGTTATAAAGGGGAAACAACATTTTAAAGTACTCAGTTTTGATTTTGGTTCCTGATATAGTTAAATATCTACAGAACAGAATTAATCACATCTATAGCTTAAGGATTAATATAACACATAAGATACAGGTGCCTGAGAAGTGTTATAAGTTTATCTGAAATTAATAAAGTGCATATCAAAAAATGTGACTTAAAACGACACACATCTGGAATAATTGGAATAATTACCTGCCATCACACAACACAAGTAGCAAGTGACTACTGCAAAGTACAGCAACAAGCTTTGTGGTACAAATGATCCCGATAAATTCGAGGGAAAAAATTATGGAATCATTAAATGTTGAGGAAAAATAAAATATGGAATCACCTTATAATTTGCATTTGTAAGACAAATACAGGCACGAGTATAAAAATACAAATTAGTCTGCAGTTAAGAGACAGTGCTGACTGACCTTAACAAGCTGTTTGACTTGGCTAATTGAAAGGAAAAATGGCCCCAACAAGCGAGTTGTCAATTGAAAGAATGGAAAGGATTATAAAACTCTTTCAAGAAGGAAATCCAACACAGCTTGGAGCAATAGATGCTGATTGTTCTCAGTCAGCTGTGTCTAAAGTCTGAAGCAAATATAAACAAAATGGGAAGGTTATAAAAGAAAAACATATGGGTAGCCCAAGGAAGACAACAAAACTCCAGGAAAGAAAACTCGAAGCAATTTGCCTTGAAAATAGGAAATGCACAACAAAACAAATGAAAAACAAAGGGGCAGAAACAGGAGTCGATATCTGTGACAGAACTGTAAGAAATTGTCTGAATGAAATGAGGCCATCTGAAAAGCCCAAGGAGGAGCAACAAAGTACAATTTTTTTTGGAGGATTCCATAATTGTTCACTCAATGTTCACTCAACATTGAGTGCTTCCATAGTTTTCCTCTACTTGTTTTGGAAAAAATGGCATTAATTCAAATAATTTATATTTATGACATTTGGCAGACACCCTTATCCAGAGATCATCTCATTTATGACTGAGTAGTTAAGGGTTAAGGGCCTTGCTCTGGGGCCCAACAGCAGCAGATTGGTAGTCCTGGGATCTGTAGACATGACCTTCCAATCCGTAATCCAATGTCTTAACCGCTGTGCTGTTTAAGGTATGTTTCATGAAGCCAGATTGTTCAGCTCTTAAACACAAATGGTTTTGTGCTGTATCTGTGATTTGTTTATTGGCTACGGAGTGAAAATCTGAGTGAACATCCTCCAAGTGTGGTGATTCCATAATTTTTGCAAGGGGTTGTGGTACCACTCATACCAATACATGCATGCAGTGCTACAGGTAGGCTCTACATCTGTAAACAGGCACCCAAAAGTACACTATAAATGTAAGCCAATTACTACTGTACACATTTAAATCTATGGTATATCCACAAGACACAGACCTATCTATAAAAACCAAACCAAACTTTAACTAGATTATTTTTGGCATAAAAATATATTATGTGAATTCTATGACTGCTACAGCTATACTGCCTCTTATGCAGAAGCAGTGATTGTGGTCATGCACAAAAGTATTATATACTGTGTTCGGTAATATACTGTGGTTTAGTGCAGTTTGTGGCCTGCCTTTGACAATCCTTCGTTAAGGCTTTTAAAGGGCAGCCTTCGTGTAGAGACCCTGGATAGTCGATTGTACCATTTCTGCCCCACACACTGATGCCCCCGACTAAGACTCCATAACAGTGTTACTGGTGCACCTTGTAAAATGTTAAAACTGCCAAAGCCATACATAATCTCAGCAAACAAATTTTTACAAAGCCAATTTATTTATATTTTAGAAAATATACAAACTGATAGGAAAATAAGAATCTGAGAGTAGAAATAGCCATTTACCCAGATTTCTACTGTTTGGAGACCAGTGCTGGTAGTACTTTACAAAAACAATACACAAACATGAGCTATAAAAACAATACAATATTCATAAATAAAGCAAATTCCAAAGGATACCCCAAACTAAAATAAATATCGTGGACAGCGTTACAGGAAAAAAGAAGCAGTTCTTGGTCCCTATGTAGTGTTTAACCAAGCTACAGGGAACTTACTGAAACAAATAGGTTTATTTATTTAACTATTCACAACTACAGCAAAACAGAAATGCTATTTGTTCCTTTAAGTTGCAACAATTAGTTTATCAATGTATGTAAATTGTTATGCAACATCTATACACAGTAGTCTAGAAATGTAGTCAAGATATAAAATACAAATGCACCATTTGTAAAGTTTTTTCTGGCCTCTAGCCAAGAAAAGCATGGACATTGCAAAAAAAACAGTGCAATATATATTTATTTTTCACAGTGCAGGTTTGTCCTGCAACACGTTATGCAAGCCCAAAATGCCTACTTGATTCATCCCATACATTTATTCAAAAGTTCAAATCTTGGAGTTGGAGTCTCCTGTTTGTCTAAAGACTGTTGTGTTGCAGCAAAAGGAGTCTTGTTTACATTCTGGCTCGTTTGGGTGGATGACTCGTTCTTTCAGTCAGGCCAAATTCCTGTAGCTCAGAGTGGAAGAAAGCTTGAAGTCTGATGCCAGCCTTGGCCTCAGTAGTGTTACGAGGGTTATACTCAAGGCAGTTGGAAAACATCAGCTCCACATCATCTACATAGTCCGCTGTAAAAACATGAAAATGCAGAAATGAGACATGATTGTGGGATGCAGCTGTCTCCACATGTGAAGGCAGATCTGTATAGGGCATCAGTAGTAACTGTAAATTCATATATCCACACTAAGCAAGCAGACAACTTACCAACAGTCTGGTATTCACAGTTGTTCACCTTTTCTCTGATGATACTCAAAGCAATAGGTTTTTTGATGATATCATAATAATCGGGTACCTACAGAAAGAAGCCAGTGTGTTAGATTAGAAATGTCAATCAGAAAAGAAACTGGAAGAAAGTCAGCGGTGTGACAACTAAAAATGTTATTTCCAGTTTCAGATACCTTTATTCCTGAGGGGGAAAAAATGAATCTAGCACCAAGAAGAAAAGTCTGTCTGGAAAGTTATGGAAGTGAAATTCCTGTGCCCTGTAGGGATTACGCATGAATTCTACCGATGGCACAAAGCTTTCAAAGAGACCAGCCACATCAAAAACAGATGAAAATGTAGCTGAAGTGATGTCTGTGCTCAACTGTGATATAAATGTGTATAAATAAATGTTAAGATGATCACACGAGTTAGCACTAGCTAAAACCATTGTATATGTTGTCACACAGGTGTTGAGCAAGTGGAAAATTTGTGCAAAATTGTTGACAAGAACTTGCCAGCTGATCAGAAGGAACACTGCAAGTTTTTTTGATGACATCACAATAAGCGGGTACCTACAGAAAGAAGCCAGTGTGTTAGATTAGAAATGTCAATCAGAAAGAAACCGGGAAAAGAGTCAGCAGTGTGACAACTAAAAATGTTATTCCCAGTTATTCTGGAGTTATGAAAGTGAAATTCTTGTGCCGCGTAGGGATTACGCATGAGGAGGTCAGGTACAGCGGGATCTCAGATAAACGGTGGGACCCGTTGCAGTTGCATTCTAGCCTTCGCAGTGCTCCATCACTGACACAATGCAAGCAAGTTAAAGCAATGGTACATGTTCAAATTCTGCGTGAAAATTGGTAAAAGTGCATCAGAAACTCTTGACATGCTGAAGAAAGTTTATAGACAAGCCACCCAATTGTCAGCATAAGTCTACCGATGGCACAAAGCTTTCAAAGAGACCACCCACATCAAAAACAGATGAAAATGTAGCTGCAGTGATGTCTGTGCTGAACTGTGACCGACAAATAAATGTCAGGATGATCACACAAGTTAGCACTCGCTAAAACCATCGTTCATGAACTTGTCACACAGGTGTTGAACAAGAGGAAAATTTGTGCAAAACTTGTTCTTAAGAACTTGTCAGCTGATCAGACTGAACATTGCATGCTTATTAGGCGTGAAATGTAGGATCATTTAACAAGAAAGTCCAATCTTCTGAACATAGTGATCACAGGAGATGAATCATGGGTGGTTCAAGTACAATCCTGAGACAAAAAGACAAAGTGCTGAATGGCACAAGACATCACCTCGCCCAAAGAAAGCTTGCAAGAGCAAATCAAAAATCAAGTCCCTGTTCATCGATTCTCAAGGGATCATCCATAATGTATTCTTACCATAAGGCCAAGATTAAAACACATTTGAAAGGCCACCACTTCAGCACAGTAAAGAACATCCATAGAGCCACAACCAAGACTCCGAACACCCTCACAGTTGAACACTGCTTCAACCAATGGCCGAGACACTGGGAGCATTGTGTGCGTTCACAAGGATCATATTTTGAAGGTGATAATCCTGAATTGTATATTATTTTTCAATAAAAATTCTCATTGTTTTCCAGACAAACCTCATGTAGATCAGCTACAGCTGTGAATCTCAGCTTCCACACTAGGGACCCACTAACTTACACACCTGATCCATCTCATACAGAGCATTAGATGATCTGGTTAGTCAGTTATGTTAAGGAAAAACATAAGTCAATCAGTAGCTGGGATTCCCTCCTGTAGAGAGTTTTATTTACTATGAGTGATCCCTGATTGAGACTTCTCAAAAATTCTCAAAAAAATCAAAAAGTGGAGTACCTGAGTTCTTGAAACCAGTTTCATGAAGGGCCAGCTATCCTCATGTCTCACTAGATCCACGGTGAGCTGTTCGCACAGTGACAGCTCATGAACGCCGAGATTTCTTCCAGAGCAGCGACGACTAGAGGAACAGCTGCTTGGGGTCAAAGATATCTTATTTTTAGGGGAGACCTCTGCTGGAGAAACACAGAAAGCAGAAGCACTGAAGAAATGAACAAACAGGAAGAAGCAGTACATAAAAATATGGATTTAATATAATTATCTTTTTAGCATGGCTAACAGCAAGAGAAAAAAATGCCAGAAAATGTTCCATAACATTACTTAAGTTGCCTTTACATTTAAGTAATATTTTCATACATAATGATACACAAACAATCAAACATGCCCCCAATAAACTGCTTAAAAATGCTATTGGATTACATGAGTCATGGTATAACTAACCTTGACTGGCTCTTTTCCTGGATTCTCTGTGAGCTGCAGCAGGACTTGGCTGAGGGCTGCTTTTATTTGAGGTACCATCAGTATTTAGCACCTCCAGGCTGAGACGGGCACTGGAGCGGCTTCCAGCCCGAGGAGGAGGCTTGCCATTGGACACCTGAGTGGCTTTCTTCCCTGTGCTTTTAGAGCCTCCTTTAACAGAGGGGTTGCCCGGTTTAGGCGTGTTCTGCTGGCTCTGTGGTGTGGAATGATTTGATTCAGCTTGTCTGGATCTACTGCTCAAACGGCCACCTTTAGAAGTCTGTAGAGGAAGCTTCACAGCAGCCTTCTTGGAGCCACTTGGGATAAAATGTGAAAAATTTTCTTATTTTCTTATTTATAATGGAGTGAATCATTTGTTTCAATAATAACATGCACCAACATACATCCAAGTTGACTCAATATCCAACTAAATCAGCCAACCTTTCTTTCTCTTCCACTTCTGACTCCTCATCTTCAGACTCTTCCTCTTCCTCCTCCTCAGACTCTTCTACCTCTTCCTCAGACTCCTCTTCTTCCAGTTCTTCCTCAGAGTCGATGGAGGAGCGCTGACGAGAGTTAATGCGGTGAGAGCGTTGTTTGGGACGGCACTCTGGACAGAACCAGTCTTCACTGGGAACAGCCTAGGAAGAAAACAAGACATACTTGTTATGCATTTGGCTATTTAAAATCGATATACATGTTGGGGAATCATCTGGAAGCAAAAAGTGTACCTTCAGCTTTGGGCGAACGCAGTAGATGTGATGGCCTCGGTCACAGCCATCACACAGCAGCATGTTCTCGCTGTCTCCCTTCCTGCGGCATACTTTACAGCGGGCGTTCAGGATGGACTTGGCCCAGAGCACACTGCGCTCCAGGGTAGAAAGATGCAGGAAAAGCTGTGAGAGGCTGGAGCAGGTCAGAAGAGATTCTCTCCAGCGCTCCAACACCGTCTTCACCTGTCGCCCACATTCACTTCCATCTGTGGTTCAGGAGTACATTACCTAAAATCACACTTCAAAATTTATACCATAATGTGGACAAATATGAATATGAACTTACCATCCCTCTCACTGGACTGGTCATCATCTTTCTTCTTCTCTTTTTTCTTTGTTTTTTGGTCTTTTTTGCTTTCCTCATCACCTGATTTAAGAATAAAATAGAACAGAGTATTATAATAATTTATTCCTCCAGTACACCACAACTGCACAAAGAATTTCAGAGAAATTCTGAGGAAAAAAAACCTGCACCACTTCATTCAGTGAAACAAACATTCTGTTCAAAGTAGTGTTAGTTAGCAGGAGGAGGAGACGTCTTACCCAGTGGAGCTTTAAGGAATTTTCTCTCAATACCCTGCTCTATCTGAGCAAGGGCCCGTGCAAGGTAGTGCACATTGCTGTTTATGGGCTGAGGTGTGCTAGCGCTGGTGGATGCTGCACTCTGGCTCTCAATCTTTAACTCCTGCAATCTGAGCAACAGATCACAGGATGTTGACTTGTGGCTCATTTTATTCACAGTGGTGTAAACTGACTGAACACAGACTAAGCTCATTTTACCACTAACCATGAACAGGAAGTTCTTCCCACCCCCAGTATGTTCCAGTCATAGTTACCTGTCTTTGACTCTGATATGGTTCTCTTCTATCTCCATGGCCTCATCCTCACCATTGAGTACCCAGTTCTCCTTACCCTCAGAAACCAGTAGTTCATAGTTTCCAGTTTCCAGCGCTGCTCTCCATGTGCCTCTTTCCATCACCTGATAATTAGAGCAGAGAGAAGAAGTGAAATCTGAATACATCATTCAGTCTTTCTGCCATATGTAGCCACAGCAACTGTGCTCAGACATCAGACTTCAGCCTTTTATCCCCAAATCAGAGCAGGAAGTAACATAAAATTTTAATACCTTTACTGAACCTAGCGTTCCCTGGTAGATACGGTCCTCAATGTCCAGCAGCAGATCCCTGAGACGATTCTCCATGCGGCGCTCAGCAGGTACAGTGCTTTCTGGGAGAGTAGATCCAGTCTTAACCTTCACAGTACTCCCTTTGGTCTCTGATGGTACTTTATCTGCAAAATTACACCACAAAGAATCCATAAGAGCAGCAATTCACCTGTAAATTTCATTTTATACTTGAGACTGGCAAAAACAAGCAATAAAAGACACTTAAATATTTTCAGGTGCTTATTACTTGTCGGTAATCAATTTACACAAGCAACACTTCTGGATTGTGGCTGGCTAGATGCTGGTCCAAGAAAACATTTTACACACTCCATCATACAAGACCACCAGTCATAAAAACTGCAAAAACTTACACTTATGGTCATTTTTAATTTTTAACCATTTAATCTTGTGTAATGTTCCTAACTAACAATAGACCAAAATGCTTTAATTATGATGTACAAAAGCACAATTTCTTTTCATTCAGTTATATATGAATTTAAAGGACTGACATTTTTAGATGCTGAAGTCTAGTACATGTTTTAAAAAACGATTATGCTCACATGACAGAATCTCTCTTAGCACTTCAATTTTGAGAGGTTGAACACACCTGAGTGGTGGTATTGCTCTGCAGCAGTACTGCTGAGCAGCTGATTGATGCGCTCCTTCTCCTGTACTAGAGTCTCTCTGAGTGTACTCTCCCGGTGTCCTCGTGGATTCAGTGCCTCAATCAGCTGCTCCAGCTCAGCAGATGTGCTATAGAAGGCCCATTGATTGGGTCGGTTCACTGGGGTTAAAGTGCTCTGATATGACCTGTGCTCCTCTGCCAGGTCTTCAGTCCTCACAGGACTCTTGGCAGGGAGATCTTCCGTTTTAGGTTCAGGGACTGGACGAGGCTCCAGCATGTCCTCAGTCAGGCCAAAAAAGTCATCTTCCACAAAAAGTACTGAGGCTGAGGGGAAGAGCCAGTAACGGCGGTAAAGGCGGTCACGGCCCAGTGGCAGAATATATGTGCACGCTGCAGCTTTGTGGATGCGCTCTAATAGTTCCTTCTCCTTCAGTTGTTGTTGCTGTAGCTCCTCTGGGCTGGGGCCATTCTTCAACTCTTCCTCACTTGCCTGCTTCCCTTTTGGAGTGCTGCCATTAACTAGGGTGTGAAATATACTACATGATGTAAACTGTTAAACAATATAACAATTTACAGTGCGAGTACTGCAATAAGTCTGGGCCAAATCTTCTTAAAGATCTACAATGTCTCTAGTATAAATATCTAGTGTCTATAGTCTAAATATCTGTAGTGTAAAGTATCTATACCGTTTTTAGATTTGCTTTGGTATATTTGCTCCGCTTCATCCTCTGTCTGGTCTGCATGACCTTCCTGACTCTCCGTACTAGTGTCCATCTCATCTCTGCAAGGAATAAGCATTAATTAGCAGTTCTTTAACATGCTGGTCAACTTGTGGTCCCGGCTGATGACATGATTAAGGTTCTTACTCTGCAGTATGTGTGCCATTTCTCACTTCCTCTTCTTTAAGTTTTTCATGTTTCTCTTTAAGTTTCTGTTCCTGCTCTCTCAGCTTTTCCTCCTTTCTTTTACGAACTCTATCAGTACAAGAAGAAGAAAGTTACATACATGTTTCTACCTAATGCAAATTTAGTGCATTTGTTGTGACATGCTGTAATGCTTGGCAGTACCTGTTAGCAGCTTCCTCCCTCTCTCTACGGTGCTGTTCAGCTTTGAGTTCACGGAGCTCCATCTTGGCAGCTCGCTGCTCATCAGCACAATCCTCGATGAAGTCTCGAGTGGCGATCAGAGTCAGCAGCTTCCCACAAAGAGCATGCAGGAGCTTCAGCTTCTCTCCTGTTATCACATTACCGAGATTAGCAGACATTGAAAAAACAGTCCAATCAAAGTACATGAAAAAAGTACTTAACTACACTGAACCACAGCACAACGACAATCTGAAAAGGAAGAGTACTGAGTGACTGCAAGTCTAAGCTATAGATGGTTATCAGAAGTGCATGACTTAACCTAAGATCAAACCATCCTCAAATACTTCAGGAAGTGCCTCTCCCAGTTCTCGACCCATATTTACTTCTCTGCAAGCAACAGTCAGCCTTAATGCTCATTCCCTTCTTAACCTATCAGTGGATTATTTTCCTGACAATTTAGCTCAAAATTTATCAGCTACTTGTCACCACTTCTGACCAGATATTTTTATGGTGGTACACCACCCTCAGCACAGCAATGACACCAACATGGTAATATATGTGGAGCTGGTATAATATTGTCTACATTTACTGGCCACTTTATTAAAAACACCTAGTGGTTATATATGTTAATAGTCACCCACACACTTGGGGTGGAATGCAGGCAAACCATTGCAGTGTTTTATGTCTTAGTTTCTGACCACAATACTGCTGTTGACTGGACTATTTTGGCCCATGAACATTTATAAACCCAGCAGTGACCTCTGTGTACCAGTGTAACCTGCCATTATTATGCCAGTGTCACTGCTCCTGTGGCTGTAGGGGTTGAGTGGTGGTTCCTTTTCCACTGTGGGATGGAGAGGAAATTGTGTACATCTATAGATTTTATCAGAGGTAACTAATTTATTTGATGTAGCAACTCCAGTATATACAAACTAAAGATTAAGCCTTGTATATCGTAAACCTTTTTGCCAAATGCTGTGAATATAAATATATTTATTTATAAGTAATGATTTCATACTGTGAATAGTAAAAACAATACAATCCATATGCACAGAACACACAGTGTATCACAGCTTGCTGCATATGGGCTGAGTAGCTGCAGCCCAGTCAGAGTCCCCATGATGTACCCTGTATACCAGTGGAAACACCTACAATGGGCACGTGTTCATCAGAATTGGACCATGAAGCAATGGGGGAAAAAAAAAGGTGGGCTGGTTTGATAGATTACATTTTCTTTTACATCATGTGGATGGCTGGATGTGTGCCAGCCGCTTACCTGGGGAACCTCCAAATTCCACATATCTCGAATTTAGCGTCAGTGGGATGTGCTGGACAAACAAGTCCGATTCATGGGAAAACCTGCTCACAACTTACAGGAATTAAAGGATCTGCTGCTAATGTCTTGGTACCAAGCATCACAGCACACCTTCTTGCGAAGTCCATGCCTGGACAGGTCAGAACTATATTGGTGGCACAAGGGGACCTAAACACTATATTAGGCAGGTGGTCTTTAATGTTATGGCTGATTGGTGTACGTATGTACGTACACGTGCTTTGAGACTGGAGCAAGGCCCTTATCCCTCAACTGCTCAGTTGTGTAAATGAGATAAATGTAAGTCGCTCTGGATAAGGGCGTCTGCCAAATGCCATAAATGTAAACGCAAGTACAAAGGTGGGCACATACCAGGCAGCAGGTCATAAACAGCAGTGCAGGACAGCTTCTTGAGCAGGCTGGGGTTAGAAAAGCGCAGCTCCACACAGGGATCATCAGTCGAGCCAAAGCCCCCTTGTTTCTGGTAGCGGAATTTCGCATTGGTGTTATTACAATCTGCTCCTGATGCCAAGATGTGCAACCTCAAGATCTCAGATAGAGTACAGCTGTCCAGATCCAGCTGTTTCAGACTGCAGCCTGTAGAGAGATCAGTCAACATGTAGTCCAGGAGCCACTTTAAGGTGGATCTTGCTGAAGGAACCTTCACCAGGCACAACTGCTTAATAACTATTTTACCAAACTATATGTCGTTTTGTAGTCATATGAGAATATGGGCTGAAAATCTAAGTTTAAAAAAATTCATAGATAAATTATATAAATGTAGGAATAATAAAAGCATCCTTGGGCTTGTGAAAGGTGCTATATAAATTGAACATTCATTCATCTTCTTAACCGCTTATTCCTGTCTCCAGGGAGAGCCGGTGCCTAGCCGGCGGCATAGGGCACAAGGCAGGATCAACCCTAGACAGGGTGCCAATCCATCGTAGG
>JAOVVH010000002.1:15361594-15378497 GCA_028566435.1 Scorpiodoras heckelii
GTACTATGTCAGTTTATTTGTGGCTGCGGTGCGGGCAGTTTCTCAACCTGCGTTCTTGTCTGTACTTGTGTTCTTGTCTGTACTTGTGTTCTTGTGTAGTTAAGAACACAAGTACAGACATGAACACAAGTACAGGCGATCTCACGCAGAGTCCTGGGCGGTTTCTTAATCTGTGTTCCTGTCTGTACTTGTGTTCTTGTCTGTACTTGTGTTCTTGTCTGTACTTGTATTCTTGTGTAGTTAAGAAACATCATCAGTCGCAACCCAAGTACTGTTCCATTATAAAGTCTGCATCTAGCCAAGAAGGTTTAAATGCCCGGATGTGTTCTTGCTCCGCCCATATTATCAAGGATGTATCGGAAGGTGACTTGTGTGGACTTGGGACAGTCAGATATCCCAGAATGCATTTCACGCCAAGCTCAGCATGATAGCAGAAGTGAAGCTTACAGCTGTAATAAAAAGACTTGCTGTCATCAAACTGACTTTTAGGGATAAAATGCATTATGTGATGACCTAATTTCCTGCAAAAACAAAAAAAAAGTTGTTTGATATGTTTCTAGTTCTAATTTCATGTATGTTGCAAAATGTGTACCTTTGACTTGTTAACTTTTACATAACAATTGATAAGGGATACAGAATGTACAGACTGAGACAGCTGATAAATATTGGCCAGTGCATAATAATTGTTTGTAGCACAATGATTAACACCCAAACAAAATGGCAGCGAAATAAAACTACTGTCTGTCTTATATGACTACACGAAAGTGGCTATTTAACATGTGCTGTTTCACTGGTGTACAGGTAAGGGATTATTTGTTGTAGCATCAACAAACTTTTCTAAAGTGCGGTGACTAATTGTGTTGGCTTTAAATTGTTTTCTTAATGGTGTACCTGGGAGGGTTACAGAATTTATTTCCTGTAACCACGTGGAAACGTCGGTCACTCTGCCATTGTTTGCAATTTGCACAGAAGGTCAATGGAAACATAGCTACTGATAATGTAGACACTACATGTTGTATTTTGTCTACTGAAAGTCTTCAGAATATTCACATAATTATATTATATTCAGACACAACAACAGACAGATTTTCAGTAACTTACTGCAAATATATGTACCATTTGGACACAAATTTACTGTTGCTGATGTCTGATTTAGATTGATAGCAAAAATCATGGATTTGGTTTTGATATAATACTCCTCTTTATAGCCCCTACATAAATGATTTAGAATAATCACTTATTTTTTATCTATAAAAGCTATATAATTATAATTACAAAATTTTGGTTTAGTGTTGGTATTAAATTTTTGGATAAGAAATACTTGGAGTTGAGGATCACTTTTCCTCCAAATGTCTGTCAGCTACCTAAACAAGTAAACATCTTTTTTGATTAGAACTTTTTCAATTGTTGAGTCCTCATCATGGGTGGCAAATCATGAGCAGAGTCTCTGGAAGGTGTTTTTCTCCACAGAGGTGAGTCCAGGTGGAGAGCCTTTCCCTTTCAAATATTTCTCAACTGCATCATATTTAGTGAAAAAAGTGTAGTGGGTACTCAAGCCTCTGAAGAACTGTTACTTTCAGCCATACCTTGAAGAGCATCGGGATCTGATCTGTACAACAGACCCTTGTAAAAATGCACTTACCTGTAGCCGCTTGTCAAGTCAAGGAAGCATCCTTAGCAGCTGCATTTCTAGGATCCTACATCATCAAATTCAATTCAATTCAATTTTATCTCTAAAGCCCTTTTAACAATGGAAATTGTCCCAAAGCAGATTTACAAAGACATAAAATCCAGACATAACTTATAGGTTTTATCCCTAAATGTTATCCCTAATGGGCAAGCTGGGGGAAACAGTGTCAATGAAAAGCTCCCTCCCGTGTTAAGAGGAAGAATCCTTGAGAGGAACCAGACTCAAAAGGGCACCCATCCTCATTTGACCATTGACACTGGTTAGTGCAGTAATAATCCCTTCTATAACTGTGTACTATATAGTATAAAAAAAACCTGCAAATTTAATGCCACTATGAACAGTTAAACCCGCAGCTGTGATGTTTATTATTAAATGTAAAATAATCATTGACAGATTACCACCGATGTCACTAGACCTGTTTTAGCGGGGGCTACAGACATCCCTAAATTTTCTCTAGCCAACTCCCCCCCCACATACACCCACACACTCAAATAAACATGCATTATTTGTGCTATATACAGTTATACTGTGCTATCTTTCTCCATATTTATGATGTAATGAAATTTGACGCACTAGGACCAGGGGGAGGCGCTGCTGTCGAATAACATCTCTCTGAAACCTGGTTGATGTGTGATCACCTATCGCTCTGCACCGCTTTACTAAAATAACACACTGTGTGTGAGGGAGAAGGGCCCTGTGTGAGTGGAGGGTGAAGGCTGAGCAAAATTTCAACACAAAAATAAAGAAAATAGGTTATTTGAATGTCTGTTTCAAACATTAATTAACCAAAATGAAAACTCATTGATGCACTAGTGCTAATCACATTATGGTAGCGAGGAAACCTGATGATTAATGAATGTAATGTTAACCTACTGTAAAAGGCAATTAAACCGTTTATGCATTAAACATTGCAGTATTTAGAGGAGACATGAATAGATGGCTTGTTCTCTCTTGATTTTATGATTGTATATTTTGCAGATACCTGTTTATAATAAGTTAATAGTTGATCATAACTCAATATTATTATTCTACCTGTAGATGGATATAGGAAACTTTTTTTTTTTTATAAATGCATCAGCTCCTCCAAAGGCCAGTGGGGTGAGAGGAATTTTACAGTTTACATAAAACAAATAAAGTTAATTAAAGTCTAATTGGCATTTTATTAAAATACTTGTTACTAAAGTCAGGAAAGAAGAGGGAGGGAAAACAGTGAAGGAGGCTGACCATTATTAGACTGAAGAAGCAGGTTTGATGGAGGTTAGTGATGAAGAAGAAAGAAAGCTAGTGGGCTTCGTTTAAGCCAGATAGTGAATTTGATTATAGAGGTTTGTTACTCATTCTAGGCATAAACTAATAATTTTCTCATAATGAAAGTTATTGGATATGTTTTCTGGATTTCAGAAAAGTCTACATTCTCAGTATTTGAGTCATGTATTTAGGACCTGCTACTGCAAATAACATTGCTTGGGTCTTTGCTTGATCTGTGCCTCTTTGTTAGTGGATGGATAGTAAAGTCATATACGATCTGTACCTAATACACACTTTGAATGACATGTCTCTTCAAAGAAATTTGCTGCTATAAGGCAGTTTCTCTAAATAGTTGTATGTTTTTTAGTTTTGTACCAGTTTCATAATGCAGATATTTTGGGGTCATTTTTTAAGTTCTCCTAGGGGGCTTACCTCTGGACCCCCCTAGTCAAAGCTTAGCCTGTAGTATAAGAGGGATAATGTTTCTGACATACAAGGTTCAAAACAACACTCTATTTTAAAGTCTATAAGCATATTTGTTTGTCTATATAATATGTTTGTATGAATATTTTTATATTGTGCATTTTCATGTAAAGGAATCCTGAAAGCAGCCCTCCAGTCAGGGTGTATTCCTGCTAACACCCAGGGGTCCCGGGTTAGGTGTTGGGTCCAGCAGCGACCTGAGCAGGATAAAGATGAAGTAAATGAATGAATGATTGCATTGTGGTGGACATTGTTTGCAGATGTGAAGGACGTCGGTTCTCCGGCGGTGTAATATGCTGTGCGTTGTGCTGGCGCTGGGAGTGAAGGAGTTAAGCCGGGCTGATGGTGAGGGTGACGCAAGCAGCTGTAGCTCCTCCTCTGCAGCTTTATAATGACGTGGCAGCGCCTCTTCAGCCATATTTGATACGTCAGCACATCATCACCGTCAGACCGACAGCCGCAAAGAAGCCGCTTTTAGGTAGGTTCATTATTTAATGAACTATACATTGCTGTCATGTAATATATGACTGTTAACTAAAGATGATTTTGTGAGTTTTTAGACTGGCTGTTTTAAGTAAAAGCACTTAGTGGTTATTTATCGGCTGGCTAAAAGAAACGAGTATCGGTTGTGTACCCACGAGAAACGAGTGTCCGGTTCGTTGGCTAGCGAAAATGTCTCGTTAACAGAAGGACGTGGCGATGTGAAAACGTAGCTGACGGTGTTGTTACCAAGTATAATTGTATTTAGTTTGTTGCTTATTAAATTTCAACTTGGTTTCTGGTAGCTAGCGAGATGTTTATATTGTGTTTAGCTGTCTAGCGATGATAACGTCGCTAATGTAGGTTAGCTAGCGTTTGGTTAGTTAGCAGCGGTGGCATTTCTAATGAATGACCCAGTTTAAAACAGGGACTTGCCTTCGTCGCTTTCTTATTCACAACTTATTTAACTACATAAGTTCGTTAATAGTTACAGTGAAAGGCACGTCTGCTTTAGTACTGATGAATTTCAGAAAGTTTTTGATGGACGTGTACTTTAGTAGTATAGAGACTGGAGGCACATATGAAATGTGTCAGTTTTTTGGACAATAACGTTAACGCCATATTAGCAGTAACATTTTAATAAACTCTGAAATTACCTTTGGGTAAAACATCAGACATCCAGAAAGACGTTGTGTCAGTGTTGAAAGTTGCTCGGTTGTCCGTGTGACGTAAGCAGAAGTTTGTGTTATCTGTCATCTTAGATAAGCTCTCTCTATTTCAGCACACCTTTAGAGTTATAATCTTCACACATGTGAACAGCTGCTTTAAGGCTTAGGTGATATATCTGTCTGGCCTTTTCACATGTTTAGCTTCAGAATTATTGCTGCTGCTTCAGTTCAGTTTTTTCTTATGGACACTTTCCTCACAGCACATAGTTCCCAGAGGGTGCGATGACAACCTTCCCAGAGTTCATTCAGCAGAACGAAGACCGTGATGGGGTGCGGTTCAGCTGGAACGTTTGGCCCTCCAGTCGACTGGAGGCCACGCGTATGGTAGTGCCCTTGGCCTCTCTCTTTACTCCACTGAAAGAGCGTCCGGATCTCCCACCTATACAGTATGAGCCAGTGCTGTGTAGCCGTGCCACCTGCCGAGCTGTACTCAATCCGCTATGGTGAGTTCGAGTGTGTCCTGATTGAGTTGCTGGTTTATTGTAATGGGTTCACATATGGAAATCTGTCCACCAACTGCTAATTCTCTTTAAACATTAATAATGTATCCTGATATGGGAAAACAAAAGTGCCACTTGCACACCACGTGTGTCTAAAAGATAGATCAGTCACAGCTTTGCAAGAGCAGCTCTGTCTGTTCTATTGGGTACCATCACACAGTGGGATCAAAGAGTAACACAAATGATCATATCACGATACACTATGTGCATGTTATGTTACCCCACAGACCCCAGAGTGTTGCCATTTTGTCAGTGATGGAAATGTTCACATGCAGATTCGGCTTGTGATTTACATTAACGTAGTGACATTTTTAAGGTTACATGTGTGTTTCCCATAGCAAGACACCTGTTGTGTTATTAGAGCACTGGGGTTCAACAAGTTAACTGCTTTGCCTCTCAAAAATACTGCCCATGATTTGTTTGTTACTGTCTGAAATAGTCTAAATCTTTCTGTTGAAATGTTTGCTTATTTTTTTATTATTGTTTTTTCTTTCACTCAGCCAAGTGGATTACAGAGCAAAACTATGGGCTTGCAATTTCTGCTATCAAAGAAACCAGGTAAGGGCTTTTGGTAATGAACAGTTATTGGATCAAACATACAATTTTTAGAAACTGTTGTTTTCAATTTGACATTTTTAATGTAAATTCTGTCTAGTTTCCCCCAACCTATGCTGGAATATCAGAGGTGAACCAACCAGCTGAGCTGCTTCCACAGTTCTCCACTATTGAATATGTAGTCCAGGTAAATCTGTCCTTTTGGCCTTATCGCTAATGTATATGTAGATTAAAATCTATTAAATTACACTATTAATCAAGCTAAGGTGGCTGATAGAACCCCTGTAAGTGAAATCTAGATTTAGACTCTATGCTTTTTGCATGCTTTTGTAGTCACGGAGAGTTATTTTTTTGTTCTGGATAAATCACAATGTATAAGGTGAACGATGCCTGGTAACTATTTTTATCTGAGCTTTTGGCGATCACAATGCATTTTTGACATGCCATGTGTTTCAAAAGCCTTGTGATGACGACTGTTGGGCACTGCCTGTTTGTAAACATTTTCAGTCTGACGTGACTAAAGGCATCATTACTATTTAAAGAACGTCAGCGGGCTTTATTCCTGTTGTCACGCCCATCTGCGTCACTGGCTGGTGCACACCTTAACTTATGGTGGTTAAGGTGGAATGCAGAGTGACGTTTGTAGTCTTTCACTTATGTAGTGGAAAGGAGAATTAATAATCCATATAGACAAACAGAGTTGTTTTGACAGTGTGGGAATGAAATAAATTCATCTCCCAGAATGGGTTGATGTCAACATGCGTCTGAAGCTAACCCTCAGAATAGGAGTTAATACAGTTTTGTATAATGTTTTCATTCTGTATAATCATCAGAGCTGCTTTTGGTTTGCCAGCCACCCAGCATGAGCCATATAACATTATTTAGGATAACAGGCATAAATTATAAACAGTCTGCTTACAAAGATTTTACCACTTTTATATCCACAGAGAGGTCCTCAGATGCCCCTGAACTTCCTATATGTGGTAGACACATGTATGGAAGATGAGGACCTGCAGGCTCTGAAGGAATCTCTGCAGATGTCTCTGAGTCTGCTGCCTCCCACAGCATTGGTGGGTCTCATCACATTTGGCCGGATGGTGCAGGTGCACGAGCTGGGCTGTGAGGGCATCTCCAAGAGCTATGTTTTCAGAGGAACCAAAGACCTCAATGCCAAGCAGATACAGGTAAATGCTTCTTCTATTTATAACAATTACTAGTTAACAATATTTAGTTAACTAGTATAAATTTAAATAGTTAATTAGTACAATAATTTAGTTAATTGGTATGATATAAACGTTAGCTGCTGTTATAGAAAACATACTTTGTCTCAATTTATCTTTGCTTATAGAAGAGATTTAATGTTTCTTCATGTATCTAAACCAATAAAGAGGAATAAAAGTAGAAACCCTGACATGTTTTTTGAAATCAACAGTACAGACCAGTTAAATGGTTTTAGGTTTATCACTGGCAGAACAGTTCTCAGTGTTGTGAATGATGTTGTGTGCAGGAAATGCTTGGTCTGAGCAAACAAACTGTGGCTCAAGCAGGTCGTGGACCCCAACAACCTCAGGCTCCTCCTTCTAACAGGTATCTAAATTTTTCATATGATGGGGTAGCCATTATTTCACCAAGCTCTCATGTAAACCCAAGAATAATT
Source organism: Scorpiodoras heckelii (assembly GCA_028566435.1). NCBI lineage: Eukaryota > Metazoa > Chordata > Actinopteri > Siluriformes > Doradidae > Scorpiodoras > Scorpiodoras heckelii. The sequence continues at coordinate 15,368,936 of JAOVVH010000002.1, forward strand.
TCTGGGCTTGGAATGTATCATAGTGGCTAAGGCTAAACCATAATCACATGAATCTGCAGGTTTGCAGGTTATTTCTGAATTCTAGCATGCACTGTTTTTAAATGGAAGATTTATGAGTTTATAGCATGGTATAAAATAACATGTATTTGTAATTGTTTTTGTCTTGTCTTGGTCAGATTCCTACAGCCAGTGCAGAAGATTGATATGAACTTAACTGATCTACTGGGAGAGCTGCAGAAAGACCCCTGGCCTGTCACCCAGGGTAAACGGCCCCTCAGATCATTGGGAGTAGCACTATCTATTGCTGTTGGATTGTTAGAGGTAAGTGTCATTCTGTAGTGTAATAGCAGTTGTAAGCGTTACTCATGTCATGCAGGGCTAGGTGATTAATATCAGTATTGTAAATCTTTGTCATGGATATCAATTTAAGTGTTTTTTTAAATGTAAATTTAATCATGAACTGACAGAAGCAGCAGATGTTCAAACTATTTGCACTTATTCTTGCTGAAGCCTTTATTTGTACATTGAAGTACAGTGAAATTATTTTCTTCACACATACCAGTTTGTTAGGAAGCTGGGGTCAGAGTCAGGGTCAGCCATGATACGGCCCCCTGGAGCAAAGAGGGTTAAGGACCTTGCTCAGGAATATGGTGTTTGATGACTAATAACGATTAATTTTGCTATACTCTTCATGGTAATTGTTGATTTGTATTTTTACATTTCTATGAATGACATTTTTTCTTTCTCTCTCTTTATAGTGCACATTTCCCAACACAGGGGCTCGAATAATGACTTTCATTGGTGGCCCAGCCACCCAGGGCCCAGGCATGGTGGTTGGAGATGAGCTGAAGATACCCATCCGCTCCTGGCATGACATAGAGAAAGACAATGCAAAATTCATGAAAAAAGCCACAAAAGTGAGTTACTGGAATCAGCATTTGGGACTGACAGCTGTTGCTCTTTATTGTCATTTGCAACATATACACACTGATTAATAAATGACTATTTTAAATAGGCTTTGATGAATAAATTAATATTTTATTATACACAAAAATGTTGACACTCTGGTGGATGACTTGGAATTGGAAGCTAAGCTTGCCATTATACCCCTGTAGCATTATGAAGCCTTGGCACACAGAGCTGCAGCCAATGGACACATCATTGACATTTATGCCTGCGCCCTGGACCAGACGGGACTGGCAGAGATGAAGTGTTGCACCAACTACACAGGGTGAGGGTGCAGCATATAACATTATAACTGGATTAATATGTCTGTAATAACTGACAGTACATCGATAGATGTTTAAAATTTTCCAAATAAAATGTCATGTCAGAGTTATCAATATTACAAATGGTCATTGTATGAACATTAATGTAATCTCTAAAATCTGTTTTCGTTCATGAAATGCTTTGTAGAGCTAAGTGTTGTGGTTTTCATTAAAATGTAAGAATGACTCTTTGATGCAGGGGTTATATGGTGATGGCAGACTCCTTCAACACATCCCTGTTCAAGCAAACCTTCCAGAGGGTTTTCAACAAGGACATGCAAGGAGCATTTAAAATGGCCTTTGCAGGAACGCTAGAGATTAAGGTAGTGTCATAGCTTCATATGCAATCATATAAGTTTTTTCATGTCATATGAAAGTAGTCAGCTTAACCACTATTTATATTTCAGACATCAAGAGAGATTAAGATATCTGGAGCAATTGGACCATGTGTCTCCCTGAATGCCAAAGGACCTTGCGTGTCAGAAAATGTGAGTCGGATTGTAGTCATGTATCTGATGTACAGCAGATTTCAAATGCTGGTGTCTGGCCAAAAGTTGATCTCTTCTTGCTTTCCTGGTGATATCAGATCTCATATTGTTACTTGAAACACTCAGTCACTTCTAACCTATCCTCTGGTCACATATTTCAGGAAATAGGAACGGGAGGTACCTGCCAGTGGAAGATCTGTGGTCTGGACCCCAACACCACACTGGCAGTTTACTTTGAAGTTGTCAATCAGGTATGTTTATTTTTGGTTTCACTCTTGTAACTAGACCAATTCCATCAATATGTAAAATCTTGTTACCTGTAAGTTGACCTAATTAAATATGAATCTTGATCTCGTGCCAGGGTGGAGCCAGAGCCACACTTGCAATTTAGATGCCTATTGAGTACATTTTCTAAATTATATTGATCCTGATCTCGTGCTAAGATGGAGCCAGAGACACACCTGCAATTTAGATGCCTATTGAGTACATTTTCTAAATTATTTTGATCCTGATATGCTAGGGTGGAGCTAGAGCCACACCTGCAATTTAGATGCCTATTGAGTACATTTTTTAAATGGTATTGATGTAGATGAGAATGAAAGGCAGCAACCTAATTTTATTCATTACGTGTTATGTAAAGGACATCCACTAGAGGGCAGGTCCTTTCAAGAAACAAGAATATCTGCTCACACTGCTCTGTGAAATTCAGTCAGTTGAAGTTTATTTGCTCTTTTGTAATGTGGCATAGTCTTGCTGTTGCAATATGTTGCAACAAAATAATTCTTTGGAAATGCTAAATATGAAAGTGTGTTTGCTTAGGAATACTGTCCTAATCCACGCACAGTCATTTCATTTTATCTGGTAAAACATTTGAACTGAAGAGCACCAATTAGTGTTACTTCTCAATCAAAACACTTGTCAGTTTATTTAAATATTTTTTTAAAAAGTAAAATTAAAAGTCCTTCATTCAATATTCTTTTACAAAAAACCCATAGTATTTTTTTTTTTAAAGAGAAACACATTTCTTGTCCCACTTTTTCTCTGTTAGAGCTGGTTCAGAAGGAACTGTTCAATTGACAGCTCAGGTCATTAAATATGCATGTTGGTGCTAGTCATCTGTCTCCAAAGAACCAGTTAGTTACTGTGGTTCCCATGAAAAGGTGTTAATTTTATTAAATTCTGTAGCACATTCTTTGCATGGTCTCGCATTCACACAGCAGCCAGAGATCAGAAAATCATGCTCAGCTCTCTTCGGGCTTATTCATAGAGTCACTGTGTGCTTGAAGTGCTTGAGGTGCACTGGATACTGAGGTGGGACAGTTGTGACTCCCTCTGCACATATCTGTACTCCTGGAGAGGGAGTTCTTGCATGCACGCTGCCAGATTTTATTTACACTCCTGCGCAGGGCGACTCTGTACCTCCTAAAAGGAACAAGGTCATGATTAACCACCCATATGTACATTCACACAGCAAATTTCCTTTTTTTTCCACCCCCATGTCCCCTTCACAGAATGTTACAGCAGCATATTTGTGTTACAAGGAACATTTTACGTAGAGATATTTGGCTATAAATGACTCGAAGCCTATGTCCATTGATGGGAAACCAAGCTGCCGTGGCAACAGCCCCCAGTGACTGTAAAATCTCTGTTTAACAAAATTATTTTTTGGCTTATTTTTTGCATACAATTCCTAACAAGATGGTTGCATTCCCACATGTAAATTGTAACATAAATTTATCTTTTCAATGTTGTGTGATGTGAAATCCTACATTAATAACACACTTATTGTACCTAGATGAGATGTTGCAGAAAAGCTGTTACTGAGCTACACTGGTTGAACGTGCTTGGGACAGAGCACTGTGTGCTACTGTGGTGGGCAAATATCATGCCTACCAAAATATCATGTTTTTTTCACTTCTCAAAACTCGGGCAATGGCATTTAAACAGTATCTTTAACAGGGAGCATCAGGCCGACTGATCTCAGTGCACAGAATGGTTAATTTCCTTTCCCCAAAGTGAATGCACCATCAGCTAAAGAAAAATATAATTTTGTAATTTTTATTTTATTAATATTCTAACAGGTTGTGTTTAAATTTAGATCTTAAATTTACCTTAAATTTAGGTTTAAATTTGATCAAATTATAAGTTAAATAAAAAATCCATGCAGTTGGCATTTTGTTTGTTTTTTTAACAACCAGCAATTTGCTGTTATTCTTAGTAATATGGCTGCATATGTAAACCCTGTGGAGATGAAAAAACAAATTTCTACAGCAAAGAAAAAAATAATAAATCATGGCCTTCATCCCCATTGAAGCATTTACCACGGTTATTTTTCACACACAATAAGCGGATTCTGTTACTGGCCCAGGCTTAAGAGACTCCATTGCTTACGTCTGGGACATGGAGTTGATCCATGGGTTGAGTGTGGCAGTGAAAAGCACTAGCCAGGTGGCTACAGCGGAGGCAGTTTGAGGGCTGTCTTTTCCTGTCAGAGTCTCATAGAAGCAGATGGTGATGTATGGCAGCCAGCAAATGAGCAGACATACTGTTGACATACACAAACCATGTGATTCAGTAAATCATTAAAAGCAGGACAGTTTTTCAGTCAGTGTAATTGTAGTATATTGGTTTACTCACTTTCCTTCATGATAATCTGTTTTTAATTAATTTATTTATTTTTAAGTAACCTCATTTGTGCTCTTTGACCATACATTTATGTACTAGTATTGATGGCTTAGAATTGTATTTTCAAAGAAATGTTGAGGAGCAATGACCTCACCAGTCCATTTATTTGCAGTAGACACAGTAATGATATTTTTTAAAGATTTATCCTCATTTGTTCAGACTGAATGGGTAAGAGGGTAAGTTAGCTATAATAAGAATAAGACCACAATGAAAAGCATTAAAGTAATGATCAAATTCTACCAATAAACTAGCATTTTTAGAGTAATCTTGTTTCTCAAGAAGCTTACCTGTGGTCATCACCATGACAATGGAGCTCTTGAAATAGTTATTGGCAGGCACATAAAAACAGTGGTTTTCATTGCACACAAATGTCCCTCGTCGTACTTGATTCCTGGCTATGTACACTATATATCCGTACATGCAGCACATTGCCAAAATGGGCACGATGATTCCCACTACTATGAAGAGCAAATTGAAGCCAGTACTGGCAGGCTCAAAACTAGGAGCACAGAGAAACTTGCTGCTGCTGTAGCTATAATTTCCAAAGCCCAGCAATGGCAGAGATGCATTCAAGAGCGAGTAGATCCAAATGATGGCGAGGATCACTCTGGTTCTGTGGGCATTGAAGATCCGCGCATAATTAAGAGCGAAGCAGATCTCTGTGAACTTGTCGATGGTGGCCCAGGTGAGTGAGTGGACTGAGGCCAGCTGGAGCAGGAGGAAAAGAAAGGCACTGCCTTGGCACAGTGCACTCGAGCTGGAATATCCCTGCGGCCGGAACAGGCTGTTGTGGGCTCCGAAAGGGATGGTCGAGAGGCCAAGTGCCAGATCACTCAGGCTGAAACTGAGCGTCAGGGTCCACGTCTCTGTCTGCAGGCTCCTGTCAGACAGTAGCAGGAGAAGCAGTACAGAGTTCCCGCATACAGAACACAAACTGGAACTTATCATCAGTACTGCGTATGCCACCTTTATCCACTGCATTCTGCTAAACTAGAATTGAATCTCTCCTGGCACATTCACATAGATGTCTGAAGTCAGGCATTTACAATGACTAACCTGTATCACTTGCAGCCCAGTTGCACTACGCTGAATCCCAGCCATTGTATTAGCCTTCGCCAAAGAATCATGTCTTATGATCAGGTTATCCCACCCTGCGTCAAAGCTCCAGAGAGTAATAGTGGCTGTTATGCAGGTGTGCACCTCATGCTGCGCCTCATGATTGGATGATCCAGTATAGTCATTAATGTTCTCAGCACACTAATCTCTGTGGGGAGCATCAGCTTAGCCTTCCTTTTCTCTACCTGTCTTCTCTAACATTAAAAACAAAGCCACTGGGCAAAACAACTTTAAATGTGAAGAGCAACAAGTTTTCAACATTTAAAGAGGACTGCTTCAGTGGACACAGGCTGTAGCAAGTGACTGGAGCTAAGCTGTTCTGTAAACAAGAAGCTCTAGATTTAATATCCTCTTACTCCTGTATCTACTGACTGGCAAGTTAATGAGCCTTTCTGTGCAGAAGTGTTGTTAGGGATAATTGGCAAGAATGATGACTCTAAAGCGGTTTAAGATTTAATCATTAATTACTGTTCGACAGAATTGTCTAAGCTTAAGTCTTTTTTCCAATTATATACTGTTGTTTTTGCCATTTTTATGTGACTTTTCTTATGATTGATGTGTGTATTATTCATCTCGTAGATTGTCAATGATCTATGCAATAACCTATTGCCTACAGATGGGCTGTGGCATCAGTAGACAATAAGTTATGACTTGGCCCTCAGTCATGTGGGAACAGTTTGGGGTGATTTATTTGGACCTGATAAAATGATATTTGGAACATGCGCTATTATTGCACTGTTGCCAGACTGTTTTGTAGTACAGCACATCTTGACCTTTTTATATGTATGGATAGGCTATATAGGGCACACCTGGTGTCAAGGTCATGATGGTGAATGGGTTGTTTGAAAAAGTGTTTTTGTCTTGTTTTGCAGCACAATGCTCCAATCCCCCAGGGAGGTCGAGGTGCCATACAATATGTGACCCAGTACCAGCACTCCAGTGGACAGAGGCGCATCAGAGTCACCACCGTCGCAAGAAAGTTAGTTCCTCTATTTGTATTGATTCACGTCAGCTGTTACAGAGTTGGTGAACTTATCTTTTGCCACTGGTTCTTTGATTGCAGATTTATTATAGATGTTGGAGTACAGTCCAACATATTCTAATTTTTGTTTTCAGTTTCAACTCTCTGATTTTTAGCATGGGGTTGCATCTCTGAAAAGTATCTTGGGACAAAAGACCCATAAATTTGATCTTCATAGTCATTTTCTTAATGACCGTTGAACTCTGTGTTTCTCAGCAAGCACATTTGTTTACTCATTTAGAATTCAGACAGCAGTAGGTAAATCAATGTGGTTTAGACTGAAGTATAAGTGTGCAAAGGTCAGTTGTGATTTCTCCTCGTCTTCTTCAGCTGGGCAGATGCTCAGACGCAGATTCAGAATATCTCTGCGTCATTTGACCAGGAGGCTTCTGCTATACTCATGGCCCGCTTGGCCATCTATAGAGCTGAAACAGAAGAGGGGCCAGATGTCCTGCGCTGGCTGGATCGGCAGCTTATCCGTCTGGTGAGAAGAGTCTCTCAAATTAGATTGTCCATGAATCCAAAAACTTATAAAGACATAGAAATGGATTTTACTCTTATCACAGTTTTTCCCCAGCTATTTTGAAACCCTCTGTTACGGTTTTTGTTTCAGTGTCAGAAATTTGGAGATTACCACAAAGATGACCCTAACTCGTTCCGTTTCTCTGAGACCTTCTCTCTGTATCCTCAGGTAAGAATGAGACTTCTCACTCTCACTTTGTGGTTTATGAATCAGATCTGCTGAAGTTTCATTCTGATGGTTTTTTTTTTGTATTTACAGTTTATGTTCCATTTGAGGAGATCTCCATTTTTACAAGTATTCAACAACAGTCCTGATGAAAGCTCCTACTACAGACACCATTTTATGAGACAGGATCTGACCCAGTCTCTCATCATGATTCAGCCAATCCTGTATGCGTACTCCTTCAACGGCCCCCCGGAGGTAGTAACATACTCATTTATTCACATGTGTCTTTTGCATATACTATTTGTGCAGATTGTAATTTGCTCATAGATTTAGTAGTTTAATAAGAGATATAATATGCTGGTGATTTATTCCTTATCTTTACTGTTATATTGGTATCCACTATAAACCATGACATATTCTAATATGAGGTACTCGTATTGCCTCTGAAATGCACTGTCATAATGATAATAAACCTTAACTCCCATGACCCAACAGATTATTGCCCCGTTGTCTCTTATCACATCCCAGCAAGCTGTATTTGTGTTTAATTAGTAAACTCTGTTTTCCATTGCCAAAGAAGATTTATCTTCTTCTGTGAATTTTCTTAGCACCGACAGTATGTATCCAAGAGATTGTATCTATTTTGAAACCTTAGTTGGACATTCTGTGCAAGCTTGTGTGTATGTGTGTGTGAGAGAGAGGAGAGAGAGAGAGAGAGAGAGAATAATTGCTATGCCTGATTACTGTTGGAAGAGTATAATTTTCACCATTTGAGCTGGGGGCAGAAACTCCCAGTAATGGCAGGTTGAAGGATCCCGAGTGCTGTACCAGGTTTTAAAACATCACATCTAATACGGCGGGCTTTGGCATCTGTCCAGCTGTGCCACATGTTATGCATAGCCAGGAGTGAGGAGAGACAGTAGGGTGTAACACTCTTCTGTAAGATGTTGCAGTCAGGCAGATAAAATTTAAGCGTATTGACTCTCTAGGCAAAATGAGCATACACAGATTGGCTTGGATCTGTACTATGACTATGATATAAAAACAAAAACATTATAATTTATAGACATTTTTTCTCACATGTAGCCGGTGCTGTTGGACAGCAGCAGCATTCTGCCAGACCGAATCCTCCTGATGGACACATTCTTCCAAATCCTCATATACCATGGAGAGGTAAGCACAGTCTTTCTGCTGATTAGTCTTTTCTGGTTATACAGACATTATTGGCATAATGTACTAGCTTTGTGTGAGAAGGGATTATTATTTATTGAAGCATACGTGGTGCTTCAGAGGCGAAGATCTGATTGCTAGTCTGATTGTCTCACTTGTAGATAATTGCCTTATAAATATATTATGGACTCAAGAAGAGCTGCTTTACACATGCCTTAAAAGTGCTACATATAGCATTGTTGCCTTTTTCCCTGCAGACAGTGGCTCAGTGGAGGAAAGCTGGCTACCAGGACATGCCTGAGTATGAAAACTTCCGGCACCTCCTACAAGCTCCAGTAGACGATGCTCAGGAGATCCTGCAAACACGTTTCCCCATGCCTCGTTACATTGACACTGAGCATGGGGGCAGCCAGGTAAGCCTTTCTACATTTACTGCTTCATGCTACTAGAAACTATACACCAGGCTGCATAAGAAATAAAAGACAAATTTCTCAGATGCAGATAAAGCCCACGCATGAAGTAAATATAGGTGGTTTTATAGAACTGGTCCTCTGGGAGTTTACAGAGAGGCTGCAATTTTCATGGTTCCCTTTAAGCAGTCTAGAGTGAAATTGCTCCAATGTCTACACTGTCTATGTTTAATGATCCCAGGGCTCCGACTGAAATCATGGCACTACCTGCAGAACTATGCTAATTTGGTTTTTTAATTTTTTCCCCCCCGCTCATCAGGCCCGGTTTTTGCTGTCCAAAGTCAACCCTTCTCAGACCCATAACAACATGTATGCCTGGGGCCAGGTAAGCGCATTACTGACCGCAATCAGTATTTTCAGTGTACTGAATGCTTCTCTTCCTATATATAAATATGCATTCTGTTTTACTATGGAAAATATGTCATGAAATACATATTTATAACATGTCTGAATTATTAGTGACATTCCATCATCAACATTTTTTTAGTCCACATTTCTCACCTTTCAGTGTAGAGTGATTGGTCTTAATCTGTATATAAAGCCTGTATAACCTTTAAACTTGCAGTGTAACTAAAATGAATACATACAGGGGTTAGACAATGAAACTGAAACACCTGTCATTTTAGTGTGGGAGGTTTCATGGCTAAATTGGACCA
>JAOVVH010000002.1:15460018-15472920 GCA_028566435.1 Scorpiodoras heckelii
TTATTATTATTATTATTATTATTATTATTATTATTATTATTATTATTATTATTATTATTATTATTATTATATTATTGCTAGAAGTAGAAGTAGTATCAGACTAAATATCCCTTTTTAAATTTGCCATATTGTCATATTATAAAACGAATATAAAGTTGTCATATTATACAATTATTCCTTCCCTTACTTCCTCCTCACAGAAGCGTACTCAGTGAAGGCATTATTAACGCGTAACATATGTTATCAGCGGGCAGTGTTCAGGACGGAGAGTTCAGTAGCGCCTTGTTTTCCAACTCATGTGGTATTTCTCGTCCCCCCATCAAAAGCCCTGGAGCTTTCTTCAGCCTTATGGACAAAAATTTGGGCGACAATGCGCAGGGCCCTTTACTTCAGAAGCGCCCATCAGCGGGTCTACCCGTAGACCTTTCTTCTCCGTCTTTTCATTCTTAGTTTAGAAAGCCACTACAGGGCCAAGGCGCTTCTAATACCTTTTGATGGGGATTGAATTAATTATCTCCAATAACACAATTGTGCTTGGCCAACGAAAAGAGCAAAGCATTACCCCTCCAGAATCACACACAAATGAAAGAAGCTTTCAAAGGGCCAGGGAGAAGAGGGAGAGATCCTATCCGAAATCAGCTTTAGAAGCAGCTGGTTTTCCATTACATTTTATACGGGAGAAGTTTATTAGGGCTTTGTGGCCCCCTAATATGCATCAGCCACGTCAGGTTGGTGGTCTTCACTCTGGTGCTCATGAGATCTGTATATTCTGTGCTTATTAGCCAAATGAAATTCACAAACAACACCGAAATTATATTCTAATATTAATAATATCTCAATCGTATCATTTATTTCTGTGGGCCTATATTTTACAAAGAGCAAAGTACTTTATAGCCTAGAGTGTGTAAGTCTGACGGCATATTAGGCAAAGCAAAGAGCCAAATGGCCATGGAGGTTCATCAGACCTGTACAGGTTTTAGCAGGAAAGCTGATGAGGCATCACTGAGTATCACAGCATCAGATAATCAGCTCCATCACAATTCGTTGCGCAGCACCGACTGAAATGACTGAGAAAAATAAGAAATTAAATAAAATCGTATTTGCTAAGTCGTTTGTCCCAGTGAAAGTGAGCCAGTGTTTTCATTTCAGGTAACGGATAGCAGACTACAAGTGACCTGCAATGTCAAACTGAAAAGAGGAGGTGGGATTAAAAAAGAGAAAAGCTTGAAATATTTCGTGTCGTTATAGCAACCGGATCAGTCACTCTTTTCTCTAAGGGTCATTCAGCATAGGCTGTCGAAACACGGTTTTAATTAAAGCGTATAAAAACTTGTTTTGTAGTCCGGTCATCATACTACCGAGTTTAGGGAGGATAATCAGGATTGCCTTTAGTTCCACCCCAATAAACACGGGCGCGAGCCTCCGCACAGAGCCCCAACACCGTAGTGTAAAAGCCCGTGTTCCTGTCTAACATCACTACAACGTGCACGCAGATTCTGCTCAAAATAAAGATCACTTTGTTCTGTTGGTATTAAAGGGAAAACCAAAAGGTGGAGGGTTTAATGAGAGAGGGGGAGCTGTGGGATGAGTGAGATTCGGACCGGGGACTCCCGGCTAGTTTAATCTCCACGGTAACCGGAGCGCGAGAATCTCCGAGCGCGTCCCAGCGCCAGGAGAACAGGAGCTCCACACTTCCTCCTTTCTTTACTCCGTCACTCCGACCAAAGGGCCATGCAACATGTTCCTGAGGATATAATCGATCATGCGGCCCCCCGCGACTCTGGCCAGCTCAGGTGAAGGTTGGAGAGGACCGGCGAGGGCTCATCAGGGGCATCTCAACACCAGGAATGTAAACCTTCTGGATAGAACTGTTTAGTAGATTAGTTTCCGGAAGGAGTCGAGGGATCTTATTGGACTGTTCATGTTTGTAAATTATTCATATGTCCGTGCGAAAAAAAGATCCAGACACCACCTTTCTGTCAGAAAAACAATTCTTTCAGATTGCTTAAAATTTCTTATCATCAGTGTTATCTCAGCTTCCGGGTCTAATGATCTTCTAATGAAGCCCGTGCCCATGTCTCTTATAAGATTGTTTTTAATTATGAGAGACTTTATAATCGTCACAAAAAAGAGCAAAAGTAAATGTATGGCTTTTAAGTAAAAGTGAGTTCAACAAGATGAATACAAGTTTGGTAAATAAATTCCATATTACTTTTCACAACATGTTGTGACTGCAGTATTATAGTATCCTGTCTGGGTTACATAAAGGAGTAAAAATAGATCAGTAAGATCATGGTGGATGTATAAACACTATCAGTTCTGTCAGTTGAAATAGACAGAAAAATCAGATTATGTCAACTGGATCATATAAAATACTTTACATCCATTTTAATTAAAAAAAGATTATGCAGATAATGAAGAAAAAAATCAGCTAATATAGTGAATGTTCACTATCAGAGGCAGACAGGGTCTTCCTGCTGAAGAAAACCTGTAGTCACAGCAGCAGTAAATCTGCCATCATTTTCAAAGATAATGCAGATAGCCTCGTATGCTGTCTAAAACTTAACATCACCAAGCTACACTTTTTACTTAAAACTCATATGCTAGAAATATTTTAGCTACTATTTCTGACAAAAAAGAAAAACGGACAGGAGGAAAAAAAATCCAATTCCATTGTATAATTATTTTCTTACTTCTCAAATAAGAATTTTTTTTTTAGCACAGTCTGGCTAACAAGCTACCGTTATTTATTGCTTTACAGAAAATTCCCAACACATTCACCTGGGACATCTGATATCAGTCTGTAAACCATTTAGCATACAAAACAAGCCAACTAAAATATATATTTCTGAAGTAAAGATCATTTTAGGGGTATTTGTCCCTTTTGTTAAACATTAAATATCTGTGTGTCCATTAAATCTACTTGTATCTTTGGACATTAAACACATTGCTCAAATCAATACATAAAAAAATAAACACTGCTAATACAGGGTTGGAATAAAATGGCTGGTTGAAGTAACATCAATTAGAGACTGTAACACTGAGAAAGTGTGTAAGGAGGTTGTGAGAAGGGAGTGAAGGGCTGAGGGTGAGAGCAAGCAGCACTTCCAGCCATGTTTGCCCAGGAAAGGCTTCGGCTGTTTGCTCAGAGTTAAACACAGCAGCCTGGTCACCAGATGTGGCCGTCTGCTCCAGTCACCCATCGACCAGTCAGATCACAGTCCGGACACTGCCTGTGCCCACCTTCTTTCTCAACACGTCTACCAACCGTTCCAGCCTGCAGTGAGAGTGTGTGAGAGAGAGAGTGTGTGAGAAAGAGAGAGAGAATGAGAGTGAGTAAAACAGACGGAGAAAGTCTTAACTGACTCTGTGTTCTTACTGATACAGGTGTAATCTTTCAGGGGGAGAAGAAATGAACATGCGGGTGTCCTATGATGATCTTTAAAATATATATATATATATTTTTAAATACAATTTTTTTATATCTTAAAAATTATATATATATAGGCTTAAGAATTTTCTCTATTTCTGACCTCAGTCTAAAAAAGTATGTAGAAGGTTCAGTGGCTTAGTGCTGCATGCAAGGACCACTAAGTGTAAGAGTAAAGATTACTTTAATGTGTGGTTTAGTGAAGAGTGACACCACTGCTGCTCCCCTTCTCTTAAATTTCTCTAGAAAATGGATTCTCATATGAAGCATCAAATATTCTTGATAATAAAAAAAAAACAAACAAACAAAGCAATTTTGGGCACAAGAACAATTAATTGCATACAACAATTATACACTAAAGAAGAAATGTGTCTCAGCAAGATGAATAAATATATTTTCTGGTGGACAAAAATCCAAACCCTTCTCTCAGTGGTCAGTGTTCCAGTTCACATTTGTTTGTGTTGATCTTTAACAAAATATTCTTCAACAAAACTGCTTATCTGGTACATACATATCAAGGTGCAGAATTCAGTTTTTGTAAAGATTTCCAGCAGGTACACTGACGAACTTCCAAACATAAGCAAAGTGTTAGAGTAGCAAACTAATAAAATTGGCTGTTTGGGTATGGCTACTCAGCTTGTTCTTGCTTATCACAGAACACATGGGAGTGGTTTGTCCCAAGCCTTTTTTCTTTAGCAGCTTATATCTGTTTTCTCCACCTGGGAGGTTTGAGCCTGGGTACAGGAACTGAAACAATCTGTGAGTATACACTCCATGTATGGGTTTGATAACACAGACAAATAAAATGTGCCTAGGAAATGGCATATTGACTACGGATAGCACTAAATAGCACTAAAACACTAATTTTCATGAAAGGTCACTCTCGCTAAAGGCAAGCCTTGCATATATCAGATGCATGAACTGAAAATATTAATTATTTTTATGAGCAAATATTATGAGCAATAAAGAGACTAGTTGTATTCCTCATCGCTACCTTCAAACACGTACATCAACACATATCCTTTTTCACAATTGGTGCATTTTTTTCTACTTTCATTAGCCTTTCTGTCATGTTTGCAGAATTAGCAGGTCAGCAGCAGACTGTCCCAGGTATGCTGGTGTGCTGTCTGGGATTTGGAAACACTGTTTGTACCAAGTGGCCAATAAACCGAAACATACATGCAGGGGATGAGCCAAAAAAAAGTAAATCCTGATTAAGAATTCAGAGACACAAAATCAACAATTACAACTCCAACAAGACTAAGTAAACAGTAATTTAGACCCAATAACTGACAAGCAAAGCATAAACATAAGATCTTGCCATGATGGTTGAGTAGTTTTTGTCTATTGTTCAGAAGATTGTGGGTAACAATCCCAGCATTTCCTGTCTGCCACTTCTGGGCTCTTGACGTTCAGCCATTAAACTTCATCTACTCAGATCAACTGCAAACTGTTCTATTTAAAATGAGTAAATGCATATGCAGTCATAGTTTAACTGAGACTTCAGGACATATTTTGACAGATATATCAAAAACTCTGAATCATTTCCGTATTACCAGTGTTGAGAACACCATACAATAAGAAACTGATCAGTGAACAGATTAATGACCCAGAAGAAAGAGACAGAACCTCCCCATCGCCTACATCCCAGGGTTCTGATGAGCCTGTGCCCATGATAGCCTCAATTCCTGTTCTTGGATGACAGGAGGGGGACTCAATTTGGCCTTCTGCTGTTTAGCCTATGTTCTCAGGGTTCTTGATGTCTTGTACATGCTGAGATGCTTTTCTTCTCATCATGGCTGCAAACGATGATTATACAAGTTACTATATAATTCCTGTCAGCTCAAACCAATCTGACCATTTTCATTGGATCTCTCTTAATCAACAAGGTGTTTCCACCCACAGAACTGTCGCTGGCTCTGAGTTTTCTGTTTTCACACCATTCTCTGTACACTGTAGAGACTTGTGTGCAGTTTCTGAAATACTCAAACCAGCCTTTTGGGTATCAACATCCATGCCACGGTTAAAGTCACAGAGATCACATTTTCCCCCCAACTCTGATTAACTAAAGTTCTTGACTTGCATCTGCATAACTTTATGCATTGTCCTGCTGCCACTTGATTGGCTGATTGAATAAATGAGCAGGTGTACATGTGTTCCTGATAAAGTGGATGGGTAGTGCATTTTTATTTAGCATCTATTAAAAAACAAAAAAACAATGGTTAAAATAGAGCCTGTTACTGTGAGAAATGATGATAGTTAATTTTATAAAATAAATTTTCACCCTGAGCCACTAGATTCTCTGCATTCTCAGCATTCTGGTTTAATTATCACAACACCAATATCATATTGCTAATGTTCACACAGCAGCCTTCCAGCCCAAGACCTGATGAGACATACCAGCCACAACCCATGTGTGGACCAGCCAGTCGAAGAAAAGGGCCTTTGTGTGATTCTCATGGTCAAGTTTGATTCGGCAGGTCATCAGACTTTCAGCTCATCCCCTCCATCAGTTGAGGCTGTAGGGCCAGCACTCAGGTGCCACATTCTGGGCCTGATCATTGCTTCCTTCCCCCAGCATAATGTGCTGCCTCAGCCTTGCATTCTTCTCACCAGTGTGTGACGAGGCCCACGTCAGAGCTGCTTCCTACAGCCGCCCGGACTCCACTGACTGTGGCATATCCATCAGCATGTCAGCTAGCGTTCAGGTGTGAGCAGTTTGTATCCCCCACCCTGAGCCACTGTCTGCCCTGCACACTCATGCTGCTGGTCCTGTCTGTCTCTGTCCCTCCTCACATCCAGCCTGTAAAATATGTAACTTTCCCCTTTCTCACAGCCAAACCCCCTCCCAGCCTCAGACCTCTTCTTTGGCCAACTATAGTTGTAAAAAAAGAAGAGGGAATCTGATCCAGAGTGTGGCCACTACACAGCGTCTGGCAATGAGAAGGCTTAAGCCAGAAGGCTGGCACTGATTCAGATTCAGGGAAATAAATAACATGACGGTTCTCAGAATGTAAGGAACTTGCTTTTTTCTACTTCCAGTAATACGGCACAACACGGTGGTGAGGCAGATGTTCCCTTTACAGCAGTAACTGTGATTCACACATAGTTGAATGTTGCACTGTGGACATGGCTGGGTCATGCCTCTAAATCAGTGTGTAAAAGCAAACAGATAAGTAGCGTAGGCACCCACACTGGATTCAGCACCATGAAAGTAAAATACCTGGTAAAAGCCTAATATAGTTACTAAAGACAGATAAGTGTCCAATATTTCATCATTCAACCGTTAATAGCTTTGTTCTGGCACATCCTAATAAAGCATTATTATATGAGACACCAATATGTGCAAGAAAAAGCTATCTATCTATTTTAAGTATTGGAAAATTAACACAAACTCTTGAGTTAAAAAAAACATTAGGGGTGGGTATGGCTGAGTATATCAGAGGTCTAAAGTCCTGCATTAGTGAGCAGAGTGGGTGTGATGTTGCCACAGAGGAAAAAGGGCCATTTCAGAGCCCCACTGTTTAAACATAACGCTAAAGTTCCCTCTTTTTCAGGCTTCTCATGCTGATGCTGGGTGATGGGGGTTCTCTTAGGGTTTTGAGCACCCCTCAGCTTTGCATCCCCACCCCCCAGTTCGTTAATTCATCGTGTAAATAGATCAGCAGGCCAAGCCATGTTTGCTTTTCACGGGGAGCCCCGGTGTGAGAGAGGAGAGAGAGAGAGAGAGAGAGAGAGAGACTAACTCAGAAGCTAGCTATAGTCAGTGTGGAAACAAGAGCAGTAGTGTTATTTAGCAAAGAAAACTATAATTGCTGATACGGTGAAGCTTTCTATAAAGAGATGTTTATTTAACATTTATGGAATGGAGACTCCGAAGTGGTGCAACAGAAAAGCCTATTATTGTCTGAATCATTTCGAGATCACAAGTTCAAATCCTGATGATGCCACAACCATCCATGGCTGGGAGTCCAAGAGAGCAAAATTTGCCAGGGGGGTGGCATAATCTCTCGCTGCTATCACAAGTGACAATGGTCAATCATGTGAGCTCATACATACGGAAGTGGGCGGATAGTGCTTTTTTCTCACAGTGTGTTACACTGCCCCCTGATACTGCGTTAAAAAAAAGGGGGTGGGGAAATGAATAAAAAGAAATCAAATGGAAGGACTCTCAGGTGTTGGCAATTTGAAGTTTAGTATGGCTTCTGCATCAGGAAAGTCTTCAGGAGAGTCGACATTGCAATTTCTGGTTTCTCATCTGTTACTTCAAGAGGCAGAAAGTGATAACAGTAACTAACTTATCTTGTGAATGTTCCACAACATTAAATGTAACAATAAATGTATGTTAAAAGTATGGCATGCCATTCTTTAATAAATTAAAATTTGCAACAGTTGTCAAATTTGTGTGGTAACAGAGAAATAAAAGACTTTGCAAACAGCTATTATTGTAAATTAATCATTTGATTTTGTGTTCAAATCATCCTTAACCATTAGGCGCTGCAATCTCTCTTGACATATTTGAAATATTTCAAACAACTAAACAAAAAAACACACTGTTATTCCAAGCTTAAAGTTCTTACTCATGAGCTCATTACAAAAGCAACACTTAATGGTTGGTTCTTCTGGTTGTACTTACTTGTGCACTTTTTCGTTGGCCTCTCTTTCAGACTCCTGTGTCATTCGGAGTTGAGTCTGAGAGTTTTGTAGCTCTGAGGTCAGCTGCTGCAAGCGGCTCAGCAGATTCTGTTCTTGGGCTATGCTGCTGTCCTTAACACAGGTGGGAGATGACAAGCATGGAGTCTCCTTCCTATTAGACTCATCTGTTTGGCTCTGATGGGCACTGAGACAAAAATCAAGCTTTAATGTGTATGAATGATAAGGATTGCTTAAGAACTTTCTTTATCTATCTACAACTCAACACTTATGATACTGATAATCAGAGAAAAAGTAACTAGAAAAGGATAAACACAATAACAAAGACTGTGTTATTATTAAAACACCAGAATATTTTGTACAATTATAGACATATACAGTAGCTAGAGACAGTCAGATGGACAGACAGACAGACAAACAGAGTGATGGAGAAAGAAATATGGACATATAGATAGACAGAAAGAAGGCCACAGGTTTCATCTAATTCTAATTATTCTGTATAATAATTCTAATTATTCTAATAATAATCCAAATCTCTAATTCTAACAGTATAGTGATACACTATATTCTCAAAAAATATCAAAACATAGCAGTGTTATATTTGTTCAACCATGCTCCTAAGGGTTTGCCTATTGTTTCCTTCACAGCACCACATATGCCAATGGCCAATGCCATACCAAAGTTCCTTACACAAACACATAACTTGACCCATACAGTGAGAGCATGCTCCCAGTTTATCTGCAGGTGAGAAATGGTAACTCTGTATCAACATCGTGAGCCAACTGACATATCTAATATTGGATCAGAAGGTTGGTACATGAGACAATATCTGGGGGTAATAATGCTGCAGCAGAATGGCAGTGGAATACATTATAGTTTAGCCCGCATCACTGTGCTGCCGCTCTCACACACTGAGCTTCACATAGGTGATATGCGTTTTTCAATGAGATATGAGGAACAGAAAATTTATAGGGCTAGAAGGAAGAAGGGGGGTGAAAAACAGAGAGCGAGAGAGAGAGAGAGAGATAGAGACCAACTGAGATGCCAGTTTATATCACATGATGGTTTCTCATGGAAAACATACCAACATAATTTGTGCAGGAACAGAATCTAATAAAAGCCCATAAAACAGCTAAAAACCCTTTGACTAATTACCTATATGGTGTATTAAAAGGTATGAAGGATCCCTTAGATCCATGATCAAAATAAATAACCAAATTGCAAAGGGTAATGTAAAGGAAGAGATCATGCATATAAAAAAACAGGAACAGTTTGCTGCTTTCAAGTTAGGCATTTAAATAGCATGTGGTACCCTGTCAGTTACAGGTCTTAAAGGTCTTTTATTATACCATATACGTCCTTAATAACCTAGGCAGGTGGAAGACCCAATACAAACAGAAAAACCTCATCACATATTACACTCAACAATAGGACACAGGTAGACAACAATGCGACCTAAACCTCTCTTTTCTGATTCTCGTAGAGTGGAGGGCTGCTGTTGTTTTCCTGACAGAATGAAGCTAGATTGATTGCCACTGGTCTGTGTCATTTAGCCTCGACATTGTGTGTGTTTTTGCCTTAATGTCATATTACTCATTCTGTCCTCTTGTCCTTCTAATTAGTTTCAGAGAGGTTTCCATGTCATGCTTCTCCTTTCCTTTTTTTTTTTGAAAGCAAGAAGCAATCAATTCTGATGTGATATTGATAGCCAAGGAAGTGATGTAAAGTTGTGTGCTTTGTTTAATTAAATGCAAACATATTGGGTACGAAGGTCCAATGACAGTGACAAACAAGGGCAGAGAAGCAATGCCTACGATGGATTATCTTATCTTATCCACTCTCCAAAAAAAACCCTCTAACCCACAAACATGTACGTCCAACTCAGTCCCCTCTCAGACCTACCCCCCTTTCAGACTGTTTTATGAGAAGCCATTAAATGTAATTAAATAAATAATCCCTAAATTGTCTCAAGTCTGTTTGGTTTAGTAGTGGGGAAGCCTGCTAACAGTCCAAGTCAGCAGCACAAACAGAGATTGTTCACTGAGGACCATAGGAGATATACAACAGGCTGACCACACACACACTTGTGGGCGGCTGTGAGCGTCTACCAGTATTACATTGCTCTAAAAAATGAAGCTTGTTTATTATTCACTAAAGGAAATATTCAGGTAAACAACATAATACACAAAAGCTCTAAATATGATGTCCTCCACTGCACTAACTGCAAATATCCATGCAAGTTAAACTAAAAATCACTTGAAATATTACACCATATTTCAGTTTGTAAAGTTGCCATCGGCAGGCCAGTTAATACAGCTCCTGTTTTGTTCTTATCTTTGATATGTCATTGTGTGCCTGTCTACACCTGCCTAAGGTTTAATGGCTTGTGTGTGTGTTGCTCTAGTTTCTATATGGGACGGCAGACATCAGGTCTAGCACTATGTAAAACATTAACCAGAATCCTAAGATAACTAATCAAAGGGGCCGGATCCCAATGAACCTGCCTCTATGACTGTGGAAAGGGGTTAAAAATTAACAGCAGTACGACATGCTATCAAAGAGTATATGTAAAATAACCTTTCAACGAAAATGTACCTACAGCAAGCTTTTCAGCACAGAGAAGAAAGTGCAAGGAGAGAGCGAGAAGGAACCACCTCTCTAAGTCTAGGTATCCACAGCAACCTTCACTGGACAGAAACCAACATGCAACCACACCTCATCTTCAACCCCTCCTCATCAGCCATATATCACTCCCAACAGCTCTGGGATAAAAGCTATGATGTTTCCTCATACACCCAATTTCAACACACACCACCACTAGCAGCGTTCACCTTTCAGTATAATATAGTAACCTAGCGTTTTGGACAGGAAAAAGCTAGGGCACTGCTGTGAGTTTGAATTAGTGTCTGATATTTTTTCTCCTCAGTGCAGCTCACGTGCTGAGAGGCATTCTAGAAAATCCACAAAATATATTTTGTAGCACAGAATGGTAACTAAAACAAATCCAGACCTATACCGAGTCCAAATCCTGTTTTTGTTCCGTGTCTCGGGCATACACAAAATGAAAATACTCCCTAAGCATAACTAACCAGTCTAGCAAAGCAGGTTGGTGTGCAATGATGTGTGAACACTATGCAATGAGTATGAGAAGTATAAGATCCTTTCTTTAGATTTAGCATTTCATTCAAATCCAGAGCTCTGTGGAAAGAGTTAAATAATTCTTATCAACATTTGGTGAAGACTTTAACACAGAATCTGTGATGTGGTCAAATAATTTCTGCTTTAAGTCTAATGCCACAGCATCATATATGCAGCATATATAGTTATGTCTGCTGAGCTGAGGCATTGACAGGGAGGGGTGATGCTCTCACTGATGATGACTGATCTCTGGGGAGATAGACCGTATGGGGACCAGGGCGTTAATCCATATCCAGCCCAATTCTGACTCCTTCTGCTCCTGGCTTACACTCAAACAAAGCACCTTATACTTATATAAAGCCTGACCTCTTCAGCATAGCCCAGCCAATGACAATGCGTTAAACCAAACTGGCTGAATAAAAATCACCTCTATTTTTCTTTACAGTGTAGTTCTGGCTAAAGCGGATGGAGTTGCCAAAGCTGAAGGTTCACAGCACTGACTTTCCTTGCTTGCATATGCTCATCTATTCTCTGGCCTTTCATCTGACTTGGACTGTCTGTTATCCTAAAAGGCACAATGGAGCTGGCCAGGCAATCCTGAGAGCAAACATATCTTCTGGCCTTTGTTGGGTCTGGAGAATTCTCCATTTAAAGGTCCAGCCCCAAAGCCACATTGATAGGGATCGGGAGTAGGTCTGAACTCCTGTCTCACACAATACAGATTGTGTGGGTGAATACAATGTCCGCCTTCTCCACTGCTAGCACAGACGGTGTGCGGGAACTGCTAGAGGGTTTGTCCTAAGACCATAAACAGTCACATCTTCGCAAATGCATGCACACACTGATTAAAAAAAAAAAGAAAGAAAAAAAAAAGATCCTTGAAGTAGAAGGATGTGTGTCTTATTACAACAGGATACAGCTTCCTAAACCAGAAGGACCAGTTTAGGAGCCAAATGTATTTATCCTCTTTGAAACTTCAACTGACAGTCAGATAAAACACAAGTGTATGGCTCCTGGACTTGCTGATGAAATGGCTAGACATGTAAAAGTTTATTTATAAACCTTGATTTGTTCTCAGAGAATAACGTCTGTACAAAAGTCTCCAATAAGTACCTGGATACAACAGTCTGGGTCAAGGTGCTAGTCAAATGTCTGTGGTCAACACCTTACAAGGTTCCAAACATCAGAATAAAGCAATAGTAATAATAATAATCCCTGCCCTTTAAATCTACAGACAGTCTATATGGAAAAGCATTGCACTGGCAGAAAAACATCAGCATGACATATTCAAATGCACTTCACCCATTAGAATGGTGAATTTCCATGCCAATGATTCACCTCACCTATTTTCAGATTTTTTTCCCCTTCCACACCAGGGCAGACAGTGCATATGAAAGCTAGTTTTAGTATTTATTATCTGTTTTTAGACTGCGCTGCTGAGCTGGCTCAATAAATGTTTCCTGCCTGCTTTAATAAGAAGAACGGCGATGATGGGAGTTGGCATATAGAGCTCTTTATTAAGAAGTTAAAATGGAGAGCACTGTATGGGCTAACTCTTTCAGGAGAGTGTGAACAGCAGAGGGAGAGCAAAAGAATGAGATAGTAGTGAAGAGAGAGAGAGAGAGAGAGAGAGAGAGAGAGAGAGAGAGAGAGAGAGAGAGAGAGAGAGAGAGAGAGAGAG
>JAOVVH010000002.1:15474840-15485177 GCA_028566435.1 Scorpiodoras heckelii
TATATAAGCAAAAAAGGTACTTTGTACAGGATACAGTTGGCATATATTGTGGAGGTGGAGAATGACTGCTGGAAGTACTGTATGGTGAGTGCTATAAACACCTTTACCCTAAGTGCTTGCAGCTTCTGCCAGTGCAGCCCAATCGTTCTAATTACTGGAGTGCAGGTCTCACAAGTCAAAGAGAACATCAAAAAGACGCTAACCTCTAAAGTCAATATGTACTTTTCTCCAACAGGGAGCGGAGCTCAACTTCAAAGCCGGATTCTTTTAATCATATGTATTTTATCAGCATTCATTATAATATTATCCAAATGAGGTCCACAGAGTGGTGTTTTAACCTGGAGAGATTACTCCGTGTAAAGGAGAGTGGTTGCCTTGACCTTTAGGAGAGGCTGCTGGGTAGGACAGTGCTGGGCAGAGCATGGCCTTTCAGCCCCAGTGGGGAGAGTCAGCAGTGACACACACCATCAGTGGTGCTGCACTCTGAGAGCAAACCAGTTTCATTGCTTATTTACTAATCAATCATCTTCTCTAATGTAGAGATACGATGTATTATCAATCAGATTTCTGCACTGCAATTTGGTAACATTCACTCTGCATTTACTCAAAAAACCACATTACTCTCCAGTCAGAATTAGCTGATAAACAGAACTCCTCATTGAGACAATAAGTCTCCATTCTCACTTGTTAGAGCCAGAATCCAGATGAACACTACTGCATATACGAGAGCTTGCATACAGTAAGACTGGTCTTATGCCCAAGTAATATCTACTTCCTGGTCAAAGAACAGGAAGAAAATCAGGAGGAACTCTCATCTCTGAAAGGTATAATGAAGAACTCTGGCCTGTTAGGAGTGTCTTATATGCACAAGCATCCTTTAGCATAAAGCAAATCAAAATATTTGCCTGTCACACCTGTTAAAAAATTCATGTTATAAAAAATGTCTTATTAAAGTACATAGAGCACAAATAGTGTTCAATATTCATTTTGTCTAATATAATCAAAATAAAGCTATTTAAAAGAATCCTCTTTAGATGGAGATGTTTGATCTCTGAGGGGTTAGAGGGAGCAGCAATAACGGTTTACTGTGTTAGCAGCTTGGGAAGCGAGGCAGGCTTGTGTGATCACTGTGTGGCCGTCACTGCTCTGAGAGAAAAGCTGCAGAGCAAACACAGGTGGTTCAGGGCAAGGGCAAAGCCCTCAACAACAGCCCACTTCTGCTGACCTCCGCAGCCACTTCAAGCCCATTCTCAACCCCCACACCCTAGGCATTTAGAGCTGCCTAAAACCTCACACATGCGCATGCACATGCACATGCACACATACAACTCATATCCATTCAGTAAAGGTCTCTAAAATGGCTGCTCAACAGGTTCTTGTACAGATGCAAAGGTAAAGTTGAGATGTATTAAAAGATAATAGAGTGAATAGCCTCAGGTTTTCTCCAACTGAAAATGAAAGTGACAATTTCTTGGCAGGTAACCTGCTTACGTTGCAAAATATAGTATATTAACACCCTGCCATCTGTGAAGTTTGTTATGCCTTGTTTCCAAAATTACAAAAAAATTGTTAACAATATGAGTGACAGTTTAAAACCTACCTCTTAATACTCACTGTGAATAAATCTCTAAAAGCTTACATGCTCCAAATTTGATATAAAGATTTTTGAATAGGGGTTTTGTACAACATTGTCTATGCAATACTTTCTCTTTTTTTTTTTGTAAAATGTCAGTCGATAAGTAGAAGTCCTGCTCATTTTTAAATTGTTTTGTGGATATGTTCCTAGCACTGTTGAGTATTTTTTTGACAGCTGTTCCCATTTCATTTTAAATTAAAAACCCCGCTCTGTAATCCCAAGAGTCAATCTGTAATTAAGGGGATTTAAAGAAAAATCAAGTGCTACATTAATAACAAAATTTAATATATTTCCTAATAAGCCATTCTTCTAACAACCTTAATTGTAAATTATGTCAGAAGTCCTTGGAAAGCTTTGGCCAAAGACTCAAACTGGACTTTCCTGATATAGCTATTCATAATATAAAGTAATTGTAACCAAGACATCACAGCCATGTCCCATAATTTTTTACTACAGATCAAAATAAATAGTAATAGCATTAATTTGCTAATAACTAATAGCATTACATTGCCAGGCCAATAGATAACACTGATAAAATAAACAAAATAATCTACAAATTCAATTACAAATATTTATGTGCAAACACCTGATGATTTGCATAGGTTTAAAGACTACACAGTCAATCATGTGTATGATACATTATAAATCCAGTTCAACTACACTATTAAAAATACGACTACACATATGTGAACCAATTCACAAATTATATTTCACAATTATACACTGACGAGGGCTTTTAAAACCTCTTTGCTGTTTAACCCAATTTAAAATAGCACAAAAGGTGAAAACTACATATTGCACAATGAAGCTTGCTAAAAGAAGATGAAGACATAAACAGCGAGTTAACATATTATACTTCAGAAGAATGCAGTTCATGCACGTCCTTGTAATTTAAAGTGAAATTGGTGTGCATGGGGCAGTGGCCCAGGTCATGGCCCTGACACTGCTCCCCTGGTGAAATGTCCTCTCTCACTCTCTCAGTGTGTGTTTACTCAGCCCTATCTAATGATGGCTCTTTTACAGCACTCTGCATTTAACTCAAGGGCTCCGGTGGAATCAGATAAATACAGCAAATCAAACAGGGCTGTGTTTGCCCTGCTCCTCCCTGACAGACATGTAGCGAGGCATTGCAGCTCGCTGAGCACCCCTGTCATCTTAAAACCATGGGTAACTCTACCGCTATGGTCCTGCTAATCACTGCTGGTGATTATGAGTTATAAGGTAATAAATTATAGGCCTGATTAGTTAATTAGCTCATGATTGAGGGCGGTCAGTGTAAGGGGGTTAAGCTGGACTGAGGTCCAATTTTAAGAGTGCAGAAGGTGTAGTTAGGTGTGTATACTTACGGTTTTTACCTTGCGCATCCGTTCCTGATTGTTTGCCATGTTCAAGTGATAGGTGTTGGTCTGGCTCAGTTCTCTCATGTGAAGAAGCTCTTGCTCCAGGCGCTTGCACTGCAGAGGCAGATTCAGACACTAAGACAGACAGCACTTTGAATACATCACTGCATAATTGAACCTGGTAATGAGAACAGCTTCTCTGATGATGCATCTTCTTCCCACTACCTCTTCATCATTTTTCTCATTCAATCTGAAGATTCTTTCTGGACTGATCACCTACCCATACATGCATGCATGAACAAAGAAAAGGTCAAACTCAACGCATTGTTATGTTCATACCAGACCTGGCCTTTTTATTTACCCACTGTTTGTATTTTGAGCAAAATAAATAAACTTTGCACCCTGTACACAAATTATACACTATTATTTAACATACAGAGCTGAACTAATATTTACAGTGTGCAGACTCAGTAAGAGAATGTTGCAGTGAAACGGTGTGTAACTAAAGCTGTTCAATGAGAGGTGAAACCTCAGCAGGATACTAGCCCTCAGACTTAGTTGTTATTACATCTACTGTAAAGCACACATCACAGATATTACTCTCTCTGTATGTAATCCTTAGAGAAACACATTCATTTGTGGTTTATTTCAAACATAATATATAAAATACACACAATTTAAGGTATGGATGTGTGTGGTAAAATATTTAGCTCTAACATCAATATAATAGGGAAAAAGCGTTGAAGTTACATAATGATCAACATTATATATTGCATGAAATTCCAACCCTGATACATTTTGCTACATTTGCTCTATTCTTATTCTGCAACAGGACCAAAGGCAGCACGGACAGACAGACTGAGCAACAGACAGAATAAACACTGTGATGCGACAGCCCCTTGCTGAGTATTATTGTAAGTCGGGTTGTTTTAGACCAGTCCATATGTGCTCTTCTCGATGTGCACATACCAAGACCGAAGGACACTTACTAGGAATGTAAACCATCCTCGCTGCCTGACAAGTCCCACTGTTTCGACATTCAGCTTCCACAAAACCCACTGTCCACTCAAACAAGCCTTTTAGCCAGAGAGCCCACTCCCGGCCCTTTCCTCTGCAGACTAAAATAATACCGCTGCCAGGCCAGACAAAACACACAGCTCCTCTTTAGTGTCAGCCTGAGTTATGGCTCTCAGGCAACAGATGTTTTTTGGGGGAAACGTATTTAAATCAGAATGTACCTCTGTTCTGACGCAAAGGCCTGTCCTGCTGCTAGACCCCCAAAAATAGCCACAGTCTGAGCTAAATGAGGCATACAAGCAGAAACATTAACCAAGTTAGGCTTTTGAATTTACCACCATGATTCAGTCAGTCAGTCGATTCTGAATCACTGAATTTCGACAGACAATTACAGTCAGTATAAGGGCATTAAAGCCACATAATAGCTTACTGAGTGAGGGGTAAATCCACTGAATATCATTTCAACAACATTCAGAATGGCCTAAATCATCTAGAGAGGCGATTTAATTTCCTCTTTTTCTTTAACATCAGCACTCTATCAATATCAGGAGAAATTCAATAAGCATATCAGGCACAGGGACATAACAAGGCACATCTTATTCTGAGCATTCACTTCAAGGATAGGAGGGAAGTGAGAATAAGATTTATTTCTCCCAACACTTATCCAGCTTTTCATATTCCAGCAGGCCGGTGGGATGTGGCGGCCCTCTGCCTGCTGCCGGCGGTTAATCCCTGCGAGATGAAGAGAGGGATGGGAGAAGCGGCAGGGGAGAGAGAAATCCTTAAGGATAGAGAGGAGACCCATCTCTGCCTCAGAGGGATTAGGCCAGCGCTTGCTACATACTTCTGAAATTGCCCTGTAGACGGGTTTTTGGCCTTGCTGAAAATTCAGGGCACTATTTCATAGAAATTTCAGATAGGGTGAGGATTGCAGTAATAGAGTAGTAGGGCTTGGGTGGAGTTAGACAAGTTACACCTGGCCTTGCATTTGCACTGGAGAGGTTAACCCTGCTTACTCAGTCTACTATTTCCTCCAGATTCTAGGCTCATGATATGAAGCTCACTTATCTTATAAAACAGAGGACACAATAACAAGAGTTTAGACACGTGCACACTATTTATAAAATGTGTTTATGCATGAAACTGTGAGATAGATTATAAAAAGACATAAACCAACATTGCCTGTAGAATGTAGAGACGTCATGCTAACAGACTGAATATGTAGAACTGGTAGTGAAGTTTAGAATGGAAAAATAAACAACAACAAGTAACTGGAATGCTGAGTTTTCTTAAGTGCCAGACTCTGTAATCATCCATATGCGAGTTTCTATAAACAGCAAGAGGATGTGTGCGGGAAGAGAGACAGCTATCCCCTCCAGTGGAGGTGCCGAAGGAGCACAGCACAGACTCGGTCTTCTGTGCTGTCTTTCTTTTTCACATGACTTGTGCCCAGGCAGGTCTCCCACTGGGAATAAATATTCCTCGAAATGTCTTGCCAGAGATATCTGAACAGAGCATGAATATCTAACCATATTGCTCTCTTTAAGTATCTTTCTGATATAACAACTGTAATATACTGTATGTCTTGAGCAGGACGGTGGCACAGTGGGTGTGTGCTTGTGAATGTGTCTGCCCTGCGATGGACTGCCGACTGGACACCCAATAATTCAGTACCCCTCACAACCCAGTAGCAGGATAAACAACTTAGATAATGAATGAATGAATGTCTTGCTGTTTTAATTCAATTAAATTTTTCTTTTTTCAATTTTAACAATAGGTATGTAGGCAGCTTTACAGAAATCTGGATGTAGATTTAGATCCTTAATGAACAAGTCAGAGGCAAGAGGAAGAAGCCTTGAGTGGAACCAGACTCTGAAGGGAACCCATCCAATTCTGGGCAACACCGAACAGTGAGATTAAAAATCATTATACAGGTTTATATGCAAACAGTACATGTTTTGAAATGATGTTCAGTATGAGAATATTATAAGATACTATTTCACAGATTTGTTGAATACTCAATTCTTGTTGGTCAGTTATCGTATTCTACGTCTGTTACTTCTTTATAACAGACCATCGCTGTGTTATGCACTGGTGCACCATAGATTCACGACACCCTGTGGCAAGAAACATGGAAGATTTTTCTAATATTAGTTTTAATTTATTTGGAGACCATGAAAATTTAAATTCATGGTTAATGGCAGAAATGCCCCCAATAAAGAAAAGAAAAAGAGAACAAGAAAGCAGTGTAGAAAAACCAAGACAGGTTAAAAGACACAAAGCGATGGACATCATTGAAAAATTTGAATCTAATGGATTTTTTTTAGTGGAAGCAATAAAATAAATTTTAAATCAATATTTTGTGTCAAATTATTGATTTCTTTAGTAAGTAGCTGTGTAATCAGTGTGATAATGTACAACAAGCTGGTCATTATTGCAAAACAAACCCCTTCAGGGTGACTGAAGACCCCTCCGCTTGGCATCAGGGATGTGCATGATCCTGTCGGAGTTTATTTCACAATAAAGACTGGCTTGCTGTACATTATCATTTACATAATATACAAAGTTCATGATGAGCACAGGGCCGTCTTTAGGATTAGAGCATCTAACAGGTACAAATCCAGGTTAGATTGTCCACTGAAGCAAGGATGAGTCATGCTACCATGATGGACATACCCACATGGGCTCTGGAGTACTTTGGAAAATCATTGCCATGTAACACAGTCCACCGCTGCATCAAGAAATGCAATGTGAAACTGTATTAGGCAAAGAGGAAGCCAGTTCTCTGGGCCTGAAGCAATCTGAGACGGACAAAAAGACAGCAGAAACGTGGTCTGTGGTCAGATGAGTCCCCTTTTTAACTTGTTTTTGGAAGCTTTTCTCCTTATTTACGAGAAACATATGCTGCTGTCAAGAAAACATCTTTTCCAGGACAGTGCCAGTCCTCATTCTGCATAAGTTGCAACAGCGTGGCTTCCATAGACATAGTACATGTGTCCTTGACTGGCCTGCCTGCAATCCAGATCTGTCTCTTATTGAAAATGTATCATGAAGAGGAGAATCAGACAACAGAGACCACGGACTGTTGAGGAGCTCAAGTCTTGTACATGGCAAGAACGGGCAAAAATTCTACTTGCAAAACAGAAACAATTAGTAGCGTCAATTCCCGAACAATTACAACATATAATTAAAAGAAAAAGGTGATGTTACCCAGTGGTAAACATGCATATATCCCAGCTTTATTTGAGTGTGTTGCAGGAATTTCTAAATTTGTTTATATTTAACAAATAGAATTAAGTTCGTCATTGAAATCTCTGACAATCTTTTTTCTGTTAAATAAAGGTTCAAGTGAATTAATAAATTACAAATTTCAGTTTTAATCACATTTTTAGAAAGCGTCCCAACTTTTTTGGAAACAGGGCTTGTATGTTTCCTTGGTACAAGATGTTAAATTTCACCCAGAAAAGTGGATATAGTGGTCCTTTAAAAAAGATTTAAGGTACAGTTCAGGACACTACATACACCAACCTAGACAAAGCTATACAATAAAGGTACAAAATGTGCTCGCTTGAGGGTTCCACCATACCAAAAAGGGAAGGAACAATTTAGTACCCCTTCTTCTGACTATAAGACCATACTGATAATCAGTGCCTTTTAATAACTGATCATAAAAATATTTATATATTTACAGCACCCTTGAAATAATCTAATGCAAATGTTTTGTGACAATCAGAATCTTAAGCATCAGAAAAAATGACACTGATTATTCCAACAATAAAATGGACATTTATATGACATTATGTAATATGGCTAGTAAACATCAACCAAGAATTACGAACAAATACACTGGCCCACACTTGAACTTTGCGATGAAGTAAAATATCTGGATGTCAATATTTGGCTACCTGCTTGTTTGTTTTCATTTGATTGAAATATGTGTGTAGGAATGGTATATCAAATATTTGAGGTTATGCAGCAATATTTGTCACTACATGTGAATTAGGTAGTTGCTGTGTTGATTCTCAAATCAGGGCCGAATCAGTGAATAAACAGTATATGCAATATAATATACGCTATAATAGACTGGTTATCAAAGCCATCTTACAGAGGTGTTAAAATGCAGTATGATTGGCGCACAGTCAATATTTAAATAAAGGTGTTTGATCTTCTTCTGTGGTGTAAAGGTTTCAGGCTTGGTACACGGAGACTATGTGTGAAGTCTTGAGAATCGAAGTGTGTTAGGGCTGACCCTGACTGGAACGTGATGTTTGTGTTGACTGATGCCAATTCCTACCCTGGTTAAAGCATTGTCTCGCTCCTCTATGACAGCTTTCATCTCCTCAGAGGTGATCTTAGAGCGGCGCTCCCTAGCCCTCTGAATGCGCTGCATGATGGCCATACCACTCTGCTCAATGCTTAAGGCAGAATCTGCAGTGCTCACCCTGTTGAGCAACTCCTCCAGATCCTAACACACATAGACAAACACATCTTATTAACCTCCGGAGGACCTTCCATTAACATAATTATTAATGTGGCTTATTGAGCTATACTACATCTAACTCTAACTTTACCATCCGTAACCCGAAGGAAAACTTTTGTCTGTATTTGTTTTTAAAATGAAGCTGCAGTTTTTGTGAAATTGCCAAGTCAGTTGTCCCCCAAAGGTCGACACACATACACACTTCATTAAATCACAGAAAGGAACCAGATTTCAAGATAGGGCAAAGATATGCTTTATTAGTTGGACAAAAAAGGAAGGCAGAGATCATGTTCGTGTTTATTCTGTGCTAACATTCGTCATTTGATTCTTGTTAAAAGGTTTCTTGTGTCTGACTTTAAACAAAGTATTACACTTAACGTAATACACTTCAGCTTTCTAAGCAGCATTCCCAATCCTTTGTTTCTTAAGGCCGTTTTCTCATATAACACAATCTCAGTGTAATTGTATGGAGAAAAATAGTAAGACCACATGAAATTCTCCAAAGGGCTTACCATGTCAGTTTCCTCTGGGTTAATATTCTCCAGCCTGGAGAAGAAGGGTGCAAGTCAGGGAGGGGGAGACAGAGTTAGAGAAAGACAGAAATGAAATGTAGTGAGCTTCCATCAGTTTCCTTTCCTGCACTTGGCAAAATGAGATCACTTCCTAAAGCCAGTAATTGCATTCTGTTGGTTTTTCTGTGTGGTGCAGAAGACACTCCGGCATATTAAAAGTGCCACCAGCCCCTGCTATTATTCCACAATAATGCCTATTCTGCTCAGCACAGACAGTGAACTGTTAAGATATTAATGTTTACTACACTATATGACCACACGGATCAAATGTTCATATGTGCAGACAAGACGCGAAACGTATTAGGACTGAACTGTTTAGACCCTTCTGCAGAGCATTTTATAAGGTAAAGACAACTTTAATTATGGAGCCCAGTGCCTACCAAATCACAGATACATTCAACTTTAAAACATTTCACTGTGTGTTTCACTGGTGTGCAACCTACAGCACTACACAAGAATACAAGCTCCTGTCTCTACTGGACCTATTTCATTTTAACATAGAAATTTCTCTAACATGCATTAACTAAAAAATACATACATATAAAGTAAGCATTATGGCTATGTGTCTACTTTCAGAACCTAATAAATTTCCTGAGAAACTGTAGTAATCTTTCTGGTTAGGTGGCTCCCACCTTTGTAAGTAAATCGGATTGTTCCAGACCTTCTCTGGCAGAAAAACAACAACCGCTCATATCATTTACAAAGGCATTACATGGGATCATCTCCTATTATAAAGGTACATAACTCATTCAGACACAGACCCAGTAGTGACCTGTGAAAATAAGATTTTCAAATCTGCCTTCCCATTCCCAAAGACTCCCAGTGATAACTGGATTCTACATACTTGGCTATCAATTACCATTCATAGAGGGAGGTTGATATGGGCAATGCAATTCTGCTTTGAAAAAGACGTTTGCATAATTAGATTTTGAAGCGCGATCCAGTGTTCAAAGGAATGACAGAAAAAGCATTTTATGCTACTCAATTACTGCAGCCTAGTTGAGCTGCAGGAGGAATTATCATTAAATCAGTGTGGGTGATGTTTTTAAATAGCATAAACACAATTAATATGTAAAAGCAGGACAAAAGTTAAAAAATATATATTCAGGTATGGGGCAGAATACACCGATCAGGCATAACATTATGACCACCTCCTTTTCTCAACGCTCATTGTCCATTGTCTCAGTTCCACTTACGTATAGCTGCACTATATGGTTACAGACTGTAGTCCATCTGTTTCTCTACATACTTTGTTAGTCCCCTTTATTCTGTTCTCTAATGGTCAGGACCCC
>JAOVVH010000002.1:15485277-15509812 GCA_028566435.1 Scorpiodoras heckelii
AATGAGTGTAGAGAAAAGAAGGTGGTCATAAGGTTATGCCTGATCAGTGTAGGGTCAAATAAGCTTGCTAAGCCTCGTAGAAGTCAATGCACTGAATGGTATACCAAAAAATTGCACACTGCATACTGAAAATTGCATACAGAAAAATAATTATAATGACTTCTAAGCTATTATATCTATCACCATGTCTCACAGGTGCACAAATCAGCTTAAGCCTTAAATGGTCCCGCTATTGAAGAACCGCATTTTCACCCTATAACTATACAAACAGACAAAGATCATCACATTAATTAGGGCAGTTGAGGCGGGGTGTTAACGGTAAATATCTGCTGAGCTGAAGGACTTGATTGATTTCCTATTCAGTGCAACTTTTGACTGACAAGCCAGCACTAGGATGAAGGGACTCTTATGAAATGTCACACCCGTCTGATATATTTCCAAACCAGTCGATATTGGATTTTTCTCTCCTCACCCTGCTCATCCCTGAGTCCATTCATCCAGCTTGTCCTGCAACAGCAGGAACAAAGCAGCCTCCCATAGGGCTAACAAGTAAACCTACACCCTGGGTGCAGTTCACAAAGCCCTAAAGCACCAGTACAAAAGGCCTCAAAATTTTAGATTGGTTTGTAACATGGGGTTGAAGAGAAGGAAAGCTTTTTGTACATTTTACAGCCACTTCTGGGTCTTTTCTATTACCTCACCCAGTTTAATGCAAGTCTAAATAAGATGCCAATCAGTGGTTTAATGGGACAAAAAACAACTCAATAATTTGTGCTTTACATGCTTCACATGCTTTCCAAAAAAAGAAAATCATTGCTAGAATAGTGACTCAGGAGACTGAATTGACCCCGGTCCTCAACTGGCTTGGATGAAAAAGAAGTCTATTTAAATGTCAGCACATACATAACCAGACCTGATATCTTCCATGAAAACTCAGCAAAGCAGCAAAATGGGTTGCATGAATCAGTATAACATAAGAACATACTCAAGTGCTGCCTCTCGAAGCTTCTTGGCTCGGAGAAGAGCCTCATCCCGCTCCTCATTAGCTAGCCGCAGTCTGGCCATGACAGCCTGGTCCCTCTCCCTCTGAGCTTTATAAATCTCCTCCACTAATGCTAAGAAAGATGGAGACAAGAGAGAGAGAGAGAGAGAGAGAGAGAGAGAGAGAAAGTGTAAGAGAGATATGGGTGGTTATTACACTTGTATTGCCAAAACCAGCATTCCAGCTGCACAATAACAAGGCTAAGCTCCTCGGGAAAAAGGTTATTGCTACTGAAACACTGTGGCAAAGGTATTAATAACTATAAGTGAGCCTCATTTCGAGATGGTTGCCTCTGCTCAGGTTTGACACATGTGTGCCCAGAGTAATAAAAACAGCAGTTGTAATGTACCTTGCAGTCAGTGTCATGTCCAGGAGTGGCATTCTATAAGGAAGATTTCAGCATTAAAATACCCTGGTTTACCACTACTTTAAAGGAGGCACAAGCAATTACATGGGACTCATGTCAGGAACCATCTCATACTACTCATATACAAGAGAGACATCCTGTTTGTGACCAGAAGGCCTGAGTACCAGGCTGCTACATTGTGAAATAGATTGAAAGCAATGTGTGCCAATCTAATTATATACTAAATTAACAAATTTTACTGAACCTTAATGCCTAAACTATTATCTGAGGTTTGAATTCAGACAAAAGCTCTTTCCTGATGTTTATCCTTTACAGAATTTGAAGTCTACAGTGAAGCCGAGTAAATTGTGCTTTTGTGCCCTGCTTACATTCCTCACATGGTATATACCAGCCAACTCCATCCTGTTCCTAAAATAATGACACACTGAGACAGTGATCAGATCCATAAGCTTTTAGAATCACCACACTATCCTTTTACATCCTTTTGAAGCCAAATAAAAGTAGCACTGACATCCATTAACATTTAATTCCCTTCTTTGCACTGGCTTAATGATAAACAGGTAGCCTCCATCTAAGTCATGCCAAAGTTCAGTAAGGAAATCAATATTGCATTTTAGGTAGAGTTTGCTCTTTAAACACTGCCTTCGTGAAACCAAGCAAATTATATTGAAATGAGGATGGCAAATATACGCATGTTCATATGATTATTAAATGAACAACTGGTTGCCTAATTGTGCTCTATATGTCTTGTCTTTTATATATCAAAGCTTAATAGACAGCATTCAGAACAGTTACAAACAGTTAAAAAAAAAAGATTAGAATATTTGTTTAGCAAAGATGAGCAGGCAGAAACTTCCATTAAAATAATTTGCAACAATGTAGCCTGATTTGCTATGATAGCTGTCTGTATACATAATGAAAGGATAACTGATATGACAGTGAAAGTCTTCAGGTCTATCTGCCTATAGTGACAGAACTGGAACAATAATACAGAATCCAAAACTGAATGAATGCCTTTTTAGTCTTAATTCATACACATTTATAAATATCAGACAAAACTCAATTCAAAGCAGCTGTGTATTTGGAGGAGTGTTGGTATATACTGCAGTCCTCCAGTTTGGCTGGGTCAAATACTCATTCTTCATCATCGTCTTCCTCCATACCTGCAGCTCTCTCATATGCATGAGCCCCAAATTTCTCTTCCTGAAACTGGCTGTCCAGTCGCAAAGTCTCAAGCTCCTTCTCCTTTAGGGCCAGCTTGTCCTGGAGCTACAAACACACAAACACACCCATTCACAAAACCATTCAGACTGTTACTGTTTGCTCTTTGGTAATGGCAGCACTAGTCTCTCTGGCACATCAGTTTTTCAGTCATTAAAAAAAAAAAAGTGATAAATCTGTATTAGAGAGTGATACTTTTCAGGTTTCTAAATGATGGATTTAACCTGTCTTAAATATTTTTCTCCCAGTTTGTTTTTGTCCTAACTCCACGTTTTAAACACGGGTGGACAGGACTGGATCCCTCAAAGAGCTCTCTCACATCTATGCCAGTGAAAACACACTCAGGACATGTTCTTGCCTCTCTGTCAGGAGTCACGGCTACTTGCAAACTAAGGACATCAATTACAGTTGTGTCAGTGTGCCTCTCCAGTCCAGCCCATTATGGGAGAGTTTCCAGATGAGCAAAGATTGACACAGTGACAGCTTCAGGACACAACAAAGACCTGCACAACACCTGGCAATTCTGGAAATAAGCTGTTCAATGTGTTTACATGCACCCAATTAATCTGAAAACTAAAAAATCCCCAGCCTATGTGTCAATAATGTATTTTTCTCTATAAGTAGGGACAGTACTGGCGTATTTTGAAAGAACAAAATGTGTGCACTGCAAAAATAATAAACATTCATTTTATTTTCTATGCAAATGCATAATCCTAGTTTTTCTCAAGCTGCCTATATGCTGATCCATGGGCAAACTGGTTGTCTGTGCACAGATATCAGATTAAGGGTACAGAGGCACTGAATAACCAGATATTTGGCTGAAAAAAACAAGCTAATTTTACATATTAAATTCAAATAACGGTAATAATACCATTTAAGATATCAACATATGCTATTTATATGACCACTTAAGTAATTTAAACACATTTAAAGCTGAGAACTATAATGTCCTACTGTAGTCCTACATTCTGACTGAGCACTGTGACCCTATGGTGAAATATTTCCATCTTGTTGGAAGTAGTGTCTTCCAGGATGACAATTCCTCCATCAACACATCACTTCACTGCATGAATGGTATGATAAGGATGAAAATGTACACCAGACCTGCTGAACACCCATGGACGATTTTGGTCTGATGGGTCACACAACCATCATCATCAAAACACTATGTAACAGTAAATCTTTTGAAAGAATCCACTGTCACACATCTGTAAATGTGTGTTTTGCCAGAAATCATTAATACGTAACAGGCCTGTAGTAGAAATTGAAACTCATGTTGTGAAGCTACTTTAAGATGCAGAGCTTTACCTTCTTATTGAGGTCTCGGAGTGAGTCCAGCTCCTTCAACAGGAATGCAATGTTCTTCTCTTTATCCAGGAATGGGACTTGCCTTTTGTTGTCGTGAATAACCTTGGAATTCCCAAGACCCTCATCTGTGAGTCTTCTGAAAAAGACAACAGTTCATTAGAAATGGTCTTATTAAACTCCCATCCAGGCAACAAAAACGAACCACTCACATTTTAACATGCAATTATCAAATACACAAGGGATGCAATTTCAAACTTTCAAGAATATTACTGTCTTATTTACTTGCGAGATATTACGAAATCATACAGTTGACCTTTAAGATAATATTAGTATCACTGTGGTGTATTGGAAGGTAAATTACTTCCCTCTTTTAAACCACAAATTTTATTCAGTTATTATTAAAGAGATACTGAAAATGCAATGGTTCATATACTGATCAAAGAATGTTCACTTTGTGGTCTATTGATAACCACCTCACAATAGACATGGACTACTGGAAGCATATTTTAAGGACAAACTCTAATGCTGTTAGTTGTGAACGGTTAGATAGGTGAACTTAAACAACTACAGTGCTGGGACAACATGCATGTCAGTGAGAATTCAGAAACTACAAAGGGAGAAAAAACTTTCCAGAAAAGTTGGGACACTTTCTTAAAATGCAAGAAAAATCTTTATTATTTATTATTTATTTATTTAACAGGCAAAAGTACAAAGCAAATATTTTCAGTGTTTTCAATGATGAATTCTATTTGTTAAATACAAACAAATTTAGAAATCGATGCCTGCAACACACTCAAAAAAAGTTGGGACAGAGGCATGTTTACCACTAGGTCACATCACCTTTTCTTTTAATTATGCTGTATACTCCTTGGGAATTGAATAGGCTAATTTTTGCAGTTTTGCAAGTGGAATCTTTGTCCATTCTTGCTGTATACAAGACTTGAGCTGCTCAACATTTTCAATAGGAGACAGATCTGGACTGCAAGCAGGCCAGTCAAGCCCCGCAGTTGTAATTTGTGCAGAATGAGGTCTGGCATTGTCCTGCTGAAACAGAGATGGAGTTCCTTGTAAACGATATTGTCTTGACAGCGCCATATGTTTCTCCAAAATATCAGTATAAGCCTCTGCATCTATGGTACCTTCACATATATGCAGATTACCCATGTTGTGGGCACTGATGCACCCTCATGCTATCACATATGCTGGTTTTCATTGGTAAGAGTCTGGATTTTCTTTTTCTTCTTTGGTACATAAAATCTGAGGTCCATTGTTTCCAAAAACAAGCTGAAACATGGACTCATCTGACTGCATAACCTTTCCACTGTTTTGTGGTCCGTCTCAGATGACTTTGGGCCCAGTGAAGTTGCCGGTGTTTCTGTGCAAAATTAATATCTGGCTTCCTCTTTGCATAATACAGCTTCAGGTTGCATTTCTTGATGCAGTGGCGGACTGTGTTAAGTGACAATGATTTTCCAAAGTACTCCTGAGCCCATGAGGCTGCACCCATCACGGTAGCATGACGGTTTCTCAAACAAAACCAAGTGAGGGCTCGATGGTCACACACATTCAGCAGCTGTTTCCACTCTTGGCCTTTAAGCACCAAGATTTCCCCTGACTCCCTGAACCTTTTCATGACATGAACTGTAACATTGTATTTGAACTGACTGACAATACTTTCATGAAGTTTGACACAAAGTCTTGAACCACGACCCATCCTTGCTTGCAAAGACTAAGCCTTTGGTGGATGCTCCTTTAATACTCAATCTTGATGATCTCACCTGTTACCAGTTAACCTGGTAATTGTGGAACCTTCCAGTGTTGTTTGTGATTGGGCACCTTCCTGTAGTCCACCATGATGAGCAAGCATCATTCTTATTAATAAATTCTACATATTTTCTCCCAGTGTATTTGTTTAGTTTCACATATCTGTATCTGAGTGTTTGCATATAATAAAAGGACAATACTGTTGATTCATCCTACACAGTGTGCTGACCTGGGTCCTGTTGGCTCAGGTATAATGCAAGTTGATCTGCTGGCATCACTGTTGTCCACCTCCTCTCCGTCCAGGCTGTGCTGTGTGTGGGGTCTTTGGGGGGACAGCATCACCTCCTCTAAATTTCTAACTGGATCTGGTAGGGGTGGTGGCAGTGGTGGTGGAGAGGGTCCACGCACTGGGTCTTCTCTAGCCCTGGGAGAGTCAGGACCTGGGTAAGAAGGAGACAAATGTATTATAATAAGTCTGAAATCTTTATTCAGTCAAAATGATTGATTTCCTCTTGTTCTCTGGGTAAAGAAGCATTTGAATTGATCACACTCATTTGTGAAAAGTGTCACCCATGAAATAGCAAAACTATGCAGAGAGAAACGTCATGCCACAATGAAACATGCAAGACTCTCTTTCTACTGGTTTGAGAAGAAGGTCTGACAGCTGAAAAGCAGTTCTGTTGGTTTTTGGATGCTTTGCGTCAGCTCTCCAAAAAGGAAACTGGGTCTGGTCATCTTTCACGAGGGAATGTGGCGGGCCAGGCTGAATGACTGGCAGCAAGGGGAAGCATGCTCCTCTGTCAATGTTTCTGTAGTGCTCAGGGCCAGAGTCGCAGGCTAGGAGACAAACACAGAGGCCTGTTTCGCTGGCAGCCTTTCTGAGGATTCGCTTTGTTCGCCTGCTGAGGGTTGGCCCTCTCGCTTACTCTCTCACCGCCTCTGCACCAAAACCTTTCACTATTCACACTCCATCAAAATCACTATCGTCCATTAACACATCCAAGTCATCTGCACTCTGATCATAGCAGAATATGATTAAATGTGTAAAAACTGAAGAAATGTGTTTCATAAAATAATCAAAGCTTGGTTTTTATTTAATTACTTTCTTGAAGCCAATTTTAAAAGTGAATTAACAGGGTCAAGTGCTACAGGGGGAAAAATACCTCTCCTGCGATTATAAAATATACATAAATCATTTCAACATCAATGCAATTCAAATTGAGTCATACTCAAACACTGGCTACTTAAAGCGCATCACTGCTTCAAAAGCGTCTCTAGAAAAAGAGAAAGGGGTAAAAAGGGGGTGTCATCTGCGTTAATAAATGCAATGTGATGCAGGAGCCACAGTCTTGCAACCATGATGTCCAAAAAGCTCCAGCTTAGCAGCCACAATTATTTAGCGAA
Source organism: Scorpiodoras heckelii (assembly GCA_028566435.1). Classification (NCBI taxonomy): domain Eukaryota; kingdom Metazoa; phylum Chordata; class Actinopteri; order Siluriformes; family Doradidae; genus Scorpiodoras; species Scorpiodoras heckelii. The sequence goes on from JAOVVH010000002.1 coordinate 15,492,384, forward strand.
AGGTCAGGTTTTGAAGTCGAGATCAGGGAGGTCTGCCTCATAGCTTTGTTGCTAGGGCTCTGGTCTCAGGATTGCTGGAGACAGTTATTAGTATTCTCTGTAAGACTCACCAGTGCAAACACCAAATTCAACCATGAATAATAACACCAAACACACTTATATAAGCCCTTTGTCACATGGCAAATATGCGACTTCTCGATACATTGTTCTTTAACCTGGGTTACTTCTTTAATTTCATTCCCCCTCTCTCAAAACGTAGCTGAGCTGCAACCAAGTACGAGTGTGTTCAAAGTAGCATTTCCTCACAAATGGGAGAACAGGCATTTAATCTAACTTCGGTCTTATTCACAGTTATTTCCGGAGGGAACTTGCCAAGAGGAAATTCAAAATAAATTGAGTGCAAAGAAATAATCATATTTTGTGTCATAAGTAATACAAACTGTCATTACACTGCATCACCTGATAACAGAAACATTAACTTCCGTACTAACATACAAAAAAAATCACAACAAAATAAATAAGTAATTTAAGAAAATAATTAATAACAAAAACAATTTATAAACAAATAGTAATTACAATATTGCAACTAGTATTCCAGTCTCTGTTCTAGTGGTTATTAAAATCTGTGTGGTGAGTAGGAGCTAGAAGTGGTTTAGCAAGAGTCCAAATGTATATTTGAGCAGAGTGTGAGAATAAATTTGCGCATCGGGAGCGTTTGGTGAAGGGTGGGTAAATACATGTGTTGTCATTCCAACCAGTTTATCTAAATAGTGGCTCTGCCACAGTATTATAGCCTAAGCAAAGTTATTAGACGACAGACTGACACAGTGGTTGAAGGTGATTTACACTTGTAAATAAATGTTTATGCTTTGCACGGAACAGCATGCGGGCAAACAAGGAGGCTCTTTTTGAAATCTTGAACCATTTGTTCAAAACAGACAAATGCTTCAGAGGGGGAAGAAAAAAAGAAACAAAAGAATTATGGAGGACCACATTTATCCAAACACACAATAAAGCAACCACATGAGGAACAGATAACGCTGTGTAAATGGCCATGAGCACTATCATTTCTATAATTCACTCATTTAACGTTGCATTGATGGAAATATTACTTATAGTTTATTTGATAAAATAGTAAATCAGAAAAGAACAAGACCACAAATAATAAGCAATTACAGAAATTATCTTTTGAAAACAAAAAATACCTTTTAGCTTTTTCTCTGGAGCTGCTGTCTCCAGTGTAGCTTGAGAGATATCTGGACTGGAGTCCTGATCACAGAACCTGAAAAAAACAGCAAAGAGGACAAGTAAGACATCAGTAGCATGAACTATAATACACAGTATCTCCTTTCTAGATATGTTGAACAAGGATGGAGTATGAAGGACACTGATGAAGTACAGTAAGTGCTCATGCTGAAGTGTTGTGAATGCTTTGATGGACTTGCCCTAGCTTTTCAAAGCCCTGAGCACAGGTAGTACATGAGGTAAATGTCAGATTTTAAGAGTGAGAGAGCAAGCGAAAGAGTTCTGACTCAACCAGGCCAGGGCGCGTTCAGTCAACAGAATACATCATGATGCCTTTTACTTAAAATATGTCATTAAAAATCCTCATGTCAGTAGAACTCACATGATTTTTGAATATGTTGTGAGATACAGTTTAGCGTACACTTTATATTTTAAGTATACACAATGGCTTTTTGATTAAACAATGTTTCAAAATGTGACACTGGTACACCAAAGAAAAACAGCATCAGTACATCTTGTGTTTGTAATTAGTTTATTATTATCTTGTTGACTAGAGGTGCTAAGATATTCATATCTACCCAATGGGTATCATTTTTTTAAAAATGCTTAAAAAGAACCATCAAGCCAAAAGCTAATATGAGACAGAAAGTACAAATAAAACTGAATTGTAAATAACTAAATATAGAAGAAAAGCAAATGCACACTGTACAATAATTGTAATAACTCCATACCACACTATACGATGCACTGTTATTTCTACTATGTGCAGCACACATACATCCTCACAACAGAAATGATTTGTATTCAATTTCAGAATGAACAAACCAAACTAGAAGCTGCATTTTTTTTAAACACTGTAACATCATTTTGGATTTAGAAAACATCTCTGCAAAGATGTTATTACGACAGATGATCACTGGCAGCAATGTACACTGATAAACATTCCCACATATTAAAAAATCATCCTTAATTGCCGCATCTGGGAGAAAGCCATTGACAAACAATGTAAAATGAGCAGAGAAGCATCTTTACCCAGGTTGTGGCGTGGTCTCTGAACAATGGCGCTTTATAGGGGACGGCAGCCTTTGTTTCAGTTCCTCATTGACTTTGGGATTAGCTGGAAATATATAGAAGGTATGATTAATTTCTGAGAAAGGGGGAAAAAAAACGCTTTTCATCACAGGCACTCAGTCAGGCTCTTTCCATTAGACTTAGAAAGGTTAGTATTAATTATAGCCTGTCAATATGATCTCAGGGGTGCTAGGTGGAAAGCGATCTTTAATAACTCCTGGAGCATAGACAGCACAACAAGACAGGCAGCTTTAATTTGCAGAGTAAAATTGTGCTCCAAGATTTTGCTTTATCCCCTCCACTGTGTACCAGAGCTCTACCTAACAGTTTATGAAGGCCTAATGAACGAGGGCAATTAACAAATCGTAATCCCATCATGCAATCGTTTTAATGCTTTTAGCTCTCTGGAAAGTAAACAGACGTTTAATACAGCTCAAGCCATATCAGATCCTTTTTAGGAACCACCAATTAAACTTCAGCTTCTAAGGTATAATTAAATGATGGGGGATAATTTAGTTCCATAAATGCAAGTTAATTCATAAGCAAGCAACAAATAGGCAGGAGGCAATTAGGAACACGGCTGACATTCAGAGATAGAGTCTGTTGCGATGTGCTGCCACATGCAGCAGTGGGACTGGGCTACCCTCTAGTGGTGAAGCCAAAGACAAAAAAGCTAATTAGCCCTAATAAATGCTTTGTTCTGGACACACAATTCACTGAGCTTCAGTACTGCCATATAGCAGTCAAACTGAAAGAGAATGCCAGCTGCCGTGAACTGCTGATTCAAAGACGTGACAGCCTACATGGAGATTCTCTCTTACTGCTTTCTCAAGAAGAACTACTTATACCAAAAGCAGGACATCATTTGGACTGGATCGTTTTCCCAGAACCATTCTGACAATGGCATAAAACAAGTGAAATAATGGAGAGATAGAATGAGACAGATGAGTTAGACCGCAAGAGACAGACAGAAAAAAAGGAGGGGACTCTTGGGAGGTTGGGTGCTAGACAGGGGGGTGACCCCCGGGGCAGATGCCAGTGGAACGTTATCCCTGCGTTGTAAGCCAGCACACACTGCTCTCACACTATTCAGCTCAGACACAGTCAGGCGTGAACGGACAACTGGCTTTTTGTGCGAGACACCACAGGGCTCCATTAATCTCAGTGATAGACTCTGGGCAGGAGCTGGCCCTGTGCACAGGAGTTTCATCACAGGGGAGGAGGAGTGTTTTTAGCTAGTAGGTATGGTTGAGCAGTCCCGTAATCCTATATCACAAACATGAGAAAGTAGCTTTTGAAAAGAGAAAGGAAAAATAAAACTGAGCACACAAACACGACCTTTCAATAGTCTCGTAATTTTCAGTGAGGCACACTGCAAAGACCTTGGAAAAGGGCGCTTTACCAAATAAATTTGGATTGATTCGCTGATTGACGCTGTTTCCTCAGAGAATTACCCAGGAGGAACTTAATGAAACTGGTATTCTGCAATAAACCAATACTGAGAAATAAAAAAGAGCTCCCGCTCGTTTAATGAAAGTTTAAACTGAGTCGATTGCAACAGAGGCCTGTTTCCTTTGAAGAGTTTCTGATGGCTTTCCAGATGGTGAATTAGCATCACATCTACATTTCTACATAATCTGTAGCTTCCTCATGAGGGAATAATGAGCTATTAGCATTAGCGCACACACAGAGCACTGCTGAAAACTGCTTTTATAAAAATGCTTTTCCAATGTGCTAATAGTACACTAGGTTTGTGATCCAGACTTTCAGTTCTACTGCATTAAAAACTGGCTGCATATTTAACTACAGATATGTTGGTCTATTACATCTAATAGCAATTAAGAATGTTTGCATGCCCCAAAATCTTGCCATAATGATGTACTAATTAACTATAGCAATAATTACCTATAGAAACACCATTTTACATATAGAAAAAATTATAGGCTAAATGAGTTTATCAAAAAACTATTTAAACTTTTCACATTTGTCCTCTACTGTCTCCCCGTGAGCTTCGTTTTCCTGTCTTGTAGACTTTAAGCTAATTGCCTCTGTGGGCTGCTTATTATTCATGTACAATTATTGCAGCGTAATGTCTTTAAATCCTTTTAAATGACCATTCATGAATTGCATTCATTGAAATTGCCTTTGATGTCTGTCAAAGATGAAATTCTTCAAAAAGAAACGTCTAAGCCCAATTACAATCAACCAATACAGGATTTTGCATTTTTGTCTAATATAAACTACATTTCATTAATTTTTTAAGCTCTTTTTAATACATTTCTACGGCAGAAAAAGTTTCCAGATTCCTCAGGCTGTCATTTGTATTCCAGCTGACTTTATGAATATTAATAACCATGTTATCCTGATTAAATGGGCTTCACACAAAATCCCCATGAATCCACAAGCTCAGGCTTCTCATCTTACCAATTCTTTATGAATTTTGATATGGACATTAATCTGGAGAGAAACTTAAAGCAGGTTTAATTGTACACAGTGCCTGTGCTTTCCAACCATAATAGAGACATGATTACGGACGCTTCACATGGTGTGGATGAGGCACTGCATGAACCTGTCTTGTCTTGGATCAAAAGCTGTTAAGATCACAATGTTGGTTATGCCCAAAACACAGTTTCATCAACCAGCTACAGTATAAGCACTGTACAACTGTCTCATAAAAAACAAAAAAACACCATAACTATCCATACATGTCTGGTTAATGCCTACTAGTTAACAGTTAACTAGTTAAAAGTCAAATTTAGCACGGCATGACACATAACTCAAGAGTGAAATGAAGGGACAGAATTAGGAAGACAAGCATATTTGCTAATTATCTTTCTTCCTAGTTTATCTGCCTGGATCTTTCAACACATGGCATTTATCTGAAACAGAAAAGCCTTCATTTAAGATAAGATAATGACCCATTTCATCAACTAGCAGGTGTCTTAAATTTTGTTCTTGACAAAATACTGACTTCAATTCAGACAATGTGTAGACAATTTATACAAAATTAAGTAAAATGGCCTTTTTCCTAATTCAGCACTATATGATGGATCTTTTGAACATTTGAATCTCTCATGTCATTCAACAATCAAAATATGAAAAGAAAATGAGGAACATCTGCCAACTTGTAATCTAAATGCTAAATGTGGTTCCTGCCAAGTGGATGATTAACCAGTTCTGAAATATAAAATGTGAGACAAAAGTAATGATCAGAGAATATCGATTAACAAATGGACCAAACTGCAAACTCATTTTAAACCAATCAAGAACAGACAATAATATTAATCCTATTCATGTAGAATGTTTTGCAGGATACATTGCTACACTGTGCCTTTAGACACTTTTCTACATTACTCTCAACATCAGATATTTATGTAGCCCCAAAAAAGTTTATGGAAATGAATATTTTATGGACCTAACTATGTAAGAAATAAGTAAGACCTTCACAAGTTCATAATGACAAGCTCTAACTTTATGTCCACTGTGTGATTGAGTGTATAGCCCTTTGTTTCCTGGATGATTGAAATATCTAATAGGCAGATTGCGCTCTGTGGCTTGCAGAAATGGTCTTATAGGCCTAAATTCATTCTGAGAGCAGGCGTGGTAGTAATTGAATTGAGATCGGGGAAAATGAGGAAGTAGTGCTGTCTCAGATCCCCCTGATGGATCCGGCCTCGGTCACGTCTAACAAGCCGAGATTTGCTGATCCCCAGGCATTAAGAGGGGAGTCACAATGACCTGCCAAATCTAGCAGGATGAGTGCCTCATTTTCCTGAGTTCCAGCTAATTTGGGTATGGGAAAGCCATGCGCTGTAAGGAGAGCGCAAGAACTTCCAACTCCTGCCTTCACTTGACAGCACGACCGCCTCAGAGTGTGTTTTGTGAAGCCAAACTACCTGATAATAGATTCTCTAAATGCAAAATGTAGCATCCCATATTAAACATATTAGTCCAATAGTCCTACATTTTAGAACAAATTGCAGTGCTGCATGAGAAAAAAACTGCACACAAAACAAGAAGTCCTAAACAAATAACAAACAGCCAGCAGACTGCAAAGAATTAACATGAGAAAACTGGATATAACAAGCTGTGATATGCAGAATTTCATAGTGCTGTAATGCGTATATGACAAATAAAGTCTGTTTCTTCTTCTAAGATCAATTTAAGAAAGGACAGTTGGATTTAGAGCCAGTTCTTGAATGCCATCATTCAAAATACATCGATTTAATCTGGACACCCCATGTACATCGGGACATCTCCCCACATTGTACAAAGCCAGATTTAATTTTATTAATGATAATTTAATAACCTTCTTAAGATTTAAAAAAGAAGTTACTCATTATACATATATAAAGCAATGTTTTAGTTTAAAAAAAAGGTCTGAAATGAATAAATACAAATGCTGATATGTGAATAATCTGAAGTGTTATAGATAAATGGATGTTGAAATCTGAAGTATAAACAGAATGGAAACTATTATTCATGTTTCAAGCAATTTAGTATTTATTGGAACACAAAGTTGTTCCAGGCAGAGCACTTTGACAAATACTGTTTCTATATATTTCTTTTATGTCAATAGTGAATATTTTTAGAGACTCTGTACTTTGCTGAAGGTAACCTCAAAATTGGCTTGGTAAATACTGGCTAAGCTGAGATTTGCATTGGCTAACATTTGGGAAGGAGCGGGAGAAGTTATTTGAAGATGAGCTTAATGCAGTGAGTAAAAGGAGAAAACAGGAGGGAGAAAGGTTTCGCTCATATTTCAGGGGAATATACTGTAAAGTTATTGAAGCAGAAGAAAGGCAATGAAGACCTTTCTACTGATCGGGTGTCTTACTCATAAATGTTCCTCTTACCACAGAGATTTGGATATGGAATAAGTATTTTATTAAAACGTGGATCTTAATAGCTCGAACACTTTTTAAATCTGTGATTTAAAATCTCTATTACATGCTTTAATTAAGACAATGCCATACATTCAGGGGGGAATAGGATTTCCAAAAAATGTAAGTCATTTATCACATTTTATCTGTAAAGCATTTTTTTCCTTCATGTGATTAATTACTAAAATGTATTTCTTGATAAGTAACCTGACTCAATAAAAGCTCTGTTCAGTCATGATCACTTTGTGACAATCCTTTTCCTCAGAGTTTTGATTTATATGTTGATCATTTCACAACCCAACCCAAAAAAAGAAATTCCTTTCTGTCTAAAAAAAATCCAAGTTCAAAGCATGAAGTTAAAAGCATTTTAACCTGAGTGTATAAAACGACAGAAAACAAAGATGTATTGTGGCAAGTATGGTTGTGAAACTGGTGCAAAGTGGCGACACAAGCCATGAAGCTGCTATTAGTCATTTCAGAGACGCCAAGAAGGAGAGGTGGGGCCCGGGCACGGAGTCAACTCAAGGTCAGCTGTCTTACGAGAGACGCTTGGATCGGGCGTTTCACCCTCTCACCTTCTTGCTGTTTCTATTCACCTTATACAACAGTTTCACTGAGACTGTTACACAAACATAAAATGACGTTCAAATAACACTCGCTCCCTGACTACACCTGACCAAAGCCGGAAACAAGCGTTTATGTTCCTTTTGTTTAAATCATACCTTACACATAATGTCACTGTAAATATGAAATGTAAGCTTGTGTCTTTATAAAAAATGAAAACAGTCAAATGGTTACAAATCCAGCTTTATTGCTGTGCATGCCACCTCGCCTTGAGCCCAACACTAAAACACACACATAGCTAGTGGTGTGAGAATCCTCAGCAAACACATCTACCTTTGTTCTGAAAATCCTTTCTCCAACATGCACTGCAAAGTTGAACTTTCGTGACGTGCCGAAGTGCCGATTGCAAACAGAGCTTTTCTCTCTCTCTGTTTTTTTTTTTTAAAGGATGAATGATGCTTGTGCTTCGACCTGTCCTTCAGGCAACCTAAACCTTTAAGAGCAGGGCAATGAAGTGCCAAGATTTGAGAGTCAACACTCTCAACAAAATTCCAGTGTTCTCTCTGAACAGAAAGATATTTAGGAATAAAGAGCTTCATCAAAAAAAAATCAGTTTTCTACCACCATCTCACTGTGGGAGGCTAAGGCATGTAGGTGGTATGTGTGTTCACACCAAGATGTACGTCTTCGCAAATATTTAATGAGGAGCTGATATACGATTGATTGGCTGTATATGTATATGCTTTTTCAAGATACAGGCTCAAAAGATAAATTCGTCAGGCTCACATGCATGTGTTGCTCTCTAAAGAACAAGCAAAACTAAAAACTGATTTCCCCAAAGATTGTCACATGATTTCAATGCACATTCAATATTTGAAAATACCCATAAGGAAAAGTAGGGATGCAATGATCTGATGGCATTATTAGTATTTCGCCTGAATCATCAGTTCAGGCGCAGGTTGGATTTTATATATTTTCCAATCTGATCCCATGTCACACTTTTTTATTTATGCAGTGAATGCATGTGATGTTGACTGAGGAATTCAACTAGCTTAGTCAGAATCATGACATCCCACCACTAGCAAAAGAAAAGAATCAAAACCAGATGTCCATTAAACACTGCCTTTTCAATTATTAAAATGAAAAATAAAAATCCTAAATCATAAAAGATTCATATCTGAATCCATATCTGTCGATACTCAATAAATCATATTTCAGGGTTTCTACATTTTCTCTTTGCAGTTCAACAAGTCACAACAAAAAAATGCTAAATCTCCATAACCTGAAAAAGACACCATGGCATAAAGTTTGAGAGTGTTGAAGGATTGAAGGGAGGCCAGGGCAACAGGACCAGGCACTCGGTCCTCATTACCACTTGATGTTTGAACACAGGCCACAGAAGAGACCATTTGAATTGCTCCCTGTTCAAACAGTTCCCAAGCATCTGCGGTTCACACCAAAGCTGGGCCTGTTTGTTTTCCTCTCTGCTTCATGGTCCATCACTAGGTCTCCCGGAATCCTGCAACTGGGTGGCAGCCTAGTTTGCATCATGTGGCATCAGCTCAACTAAATGTAGAATGGAAATGGAAATGCAAGCTGGGACAGAAACTCATCTGTGAAGTGTTGCATTAAAATACCTTCTCAAGAAGGAAACAATGAACAGAAAACAAATCCCTTTAAACATTAACGCTGTTAACAGGGACCAAATTCATGTATGTGGAAATGAATTTTGGTATGATTTTTAAAAAAAAGGACTGTGATTTAGTCACAAACACACAGTCTGAGAGACAGTTTGTGTGAAGGGTCTTTGGTGGCAGATTACAGAAAACAGCCTTGTCTCAGTTAAGCAATGCCCACCCCTGGTCTGTTCCTTAAACTAACACACACAGACAAAAGGGGACAGAGCCTATGGAATCCCTAGATCTGTGTGCATGCAATTCTGCCTCGCTGGACCACCCACTTAGGCAGAGGGCGAGCCTATTAGGCCACACGGCACTCAATTCCAGGGATTTCGAACTTCAATGGGACCCACATGGAAGCCGCGAAACTGGCCGCAAACGCTCCTTCTGCCCTCCTAGGAAGCGAAGCACGATGTGCAATCAGGGTGGGCGGCCAGTGGGGAAAAAAAGACAGAATACCGCACCATGGTTGTGACGTACCACCACAAGTTGAGGAACAGAAGTGATGGGACCAAACAGTACATTTCCTGCCTGGGAGGCTGGTGCATTGGGAAGGGGACCAAAGGTTATGTCAAAGGGCAATCCACCTGCTAGGAACAAAGCGTGTTGAGAATGTAGCTTTTTTTTCACCCTCCTTGTGAGGAGCAGCAATGAAACATGCCCTGTTTGTTATTACAGACTTGTGTGTGTGTGTGTGTGTGTGTGTGTGTGTGTGTGTGTGTGTGTGTGTGTATGTCTGTGTATGTGTGTGTGGTGTGTGTGCGCTGAATTTGGATTACAAAGAGCAATTTAACCGTGCAAGAAAACAACCCGTAACCAGACCACAGATCAGTTGTAATAACACAACCCTGCCCATGGCGGTAAGCTTATCCCAAACAACGGTGGACAAATAAACACAGCAGGGATGCAGAATGTAAAATAACTCATTCATACCCCATTCCTCACACATGAAACTTAATTCTGGATTAAAGTTGCAAATATAATATAATTACCTCAGAGCTGTACAAGATGAATGCAAACACATCTATGCAAAACTGATCTGGCTGTTCACTTGCCGTGTCAAGCGATAGAACTAATTTAGTGAATAAAAGTGAGTTTAATAACTTTTTACTTTTCACTGATCATATTCTTCACAGTGGTGTCCTGTGTATAAACCTCATTATACAAAGCATTTTTCTTTTAGCATAGGTGTAGCACATAGTTGGGAAAAGGTAGAAATGTTTTAGCTATTCAGAAAAAGACACCTGACTCACTTCTTTGGGGTGTGGTTTGGTAGAGAAAGACACTTCTTGATTTGCTCATCTATAAACTCAGCCAAAGTACAGGCTAGATTCTGGTGGGATTTAAATAGTGCTACATGATGTGACAACATGATATGGGAAAACCTTTTATATTTGTAAATCTTGTCGGTTTGTACTCTATGTAGCTCTGAAACCTGAACTGAGGTGTCTTTCCATCTTGCATCCATCTCACCCAGAAGTAAACAGTCTGAAACTCTAGATATCCCAACAAGTGAAAAAAGAGAGAAAACGGCATACGAGCATCAGCACTGATTACACTTATGGCCATTTCACTACCACCACTGTTAAGGCTCGTAACTACCCAACTTGAAAAAAGCCTGACATTCACTACTTTTCACTGGCTTCTTACCCAACATCTTTGCAGGAAAAGAACTTTCCAAATTTAAAGGAAATAAAAATTTGCCATGTTGTTATATTTATGGTTTATTAAAGCTGAGGTGTAAAATTATGTTATAAGCCAAAAAACATCTTTTGGTAAACACCTGTGGGGTTTTTTTTGTTGTTGTTTTATTTATTTTTGACTGGCATCCAACAGGTTTTCCCAGCCCAGTGCACATTAACCTCATGATACACTTTTATGAGTTTTGTGTCTATTGCCATGGTAACAAGCAACTGACATGACTTTAATGTCTATTTTTTGAAACTGTTTCCATCTTTGTTTGTTATCCTACCCAGTTTTCTACATTGGACGTGTACATGTTGTGGTACACAAAACAATTTCTAAAATTTGGTTTAAACTCTGCAAATAAAATCTGCAAATGAAAACATCTTATATAGTTAAAATGATCTTCCTAATACAAGATTACAAATACAAGATTACTAAAATGTATTTCTAGACATAGTACTAATTTCTTATACTAATGTCTTGTTCGGTTCGCAGAAAATTTAGCTAATTTTACACAATTACTTCTAGAAAGAAGCAACAGGCAATAGGACAAGAAAATGTAAATAAACTGAAATGAGTGAAAATATCTACTAATAGGTTTATTAATCTTTTTGAAACTCCTTTCCGTCTGGGGATATAGTCCATGGTCATGGATTTGATTCAAACACAAAAATTCTTATTTTAGGAGGAATTAGATGCTGTCTACATAGTCCTAACTGAAAAGATTGATACCAATATATTACTTATATTAATACCTGCTATATATATATAAAATATGAGATTAGATGAGAGAGGAGATTTGGCTCAGCTTAGACAGATCACGCTTCCATAACCCAGAGACACTGAAGAAAGGAGAACAGTAACCTGGCCTAAAGTGTAGCTCATTACAAAATTTCTGTTGATGCGTAAAATCAATCGTGTGCAATGCTTACAGACATTTACGAACGCGAACTGTAATTAAAACGTTAACAGTTCAGATGGTGGTACACTTAATTACTCCACCCACGAGCATATTTGTAAAAATGGGCAGGCTGCCCTGCCTTCAGGTGCTCACACTTGCACGCACAACTGTTCATCCGAAGCATCAGGTGTCAGGATATGTGCTAAGGAAAATCCTGTTTCATGTACTGGCCTCCACCCATCTCTAGGATGCATTGCTTTAGGTCACATTGCACCAGGATGTCACAGCTTATCAGTGAAACGGCAAGCAAAGCATTACACCAAAAGCAAACACAAACAACACCAGAGGACATGACATGAAGGTCACATGCCAAACACCAGCCTTCACAATACACACTCAAGACTGCCAATGCATACACGAGACTCAACTAAGCACTATCTCCTTATCTAGATGTGGTTTTAGTCTCAACTGCAATGGAGCCAGAAAAAGATTGTCACAAGCATGAACAACCTTACACCTGCTATGTGGAATTCACTAAGACACGATCACTCTGCTATTTTCAAGGAGTGACTTTTTTGAGCCAGCATATATTCTTGTTGATTTTAATCATTTTGTCATCGATCCTGCCAAAAAAAAGAGAGAGATAATACACTGCAACGGAATCATCCTTTAATCCATACAACAATACACTCTCTTAATATTGATACGCTTGTTATGTCATTCATCTTTATTAACAGCTTTATACTGGTCAGGGTCATAGAGGATCTGGAATCCTGGGAACAATGGGTACGTGGCAGGAATTCACCCCAATGGGACATGTTAGTATGGTTATTATCACATAATACAGTACATTATTATTTCCCTGATCTATATTTTCCACTTCTTTGTCAATACGTTATTACTTTCTGTCCTAACTATAGGGCATTACTAATGTCTCAAAACTTAATTTATGCCAGGAGTATGTTGTGAGTCAAAGGTGTAATAAGTGGAAGAATCCTCTTTTCCACCAATTCTAACTTGGCTCACTATTCAGTCAGTAAAACAGAGGGCCAGTTAGTGAGGACAGGATTGTCCTAGCTATTTGAAATGGTAAGGCTGCCCTCTTGTGGCTATAATCAAAGTCTGCACCCTGATTCAGACTTAATACAGTTTTCAGTGTAATGCTGGATTTATGAGGCTCTCTCACAGCATCTAAAGGCTATATTTAGTCTGTTAGTGCCTACCAGTCATTTCCTGGTCTACTCCACCCATAACCATGCACATACATGCAACCGCAGTGTGCATTATCAATCATGTCCTGACTCTAAAAACTGCAATTTCACTCAAACTGTATGCCAGTACATCACTGGTGTCATTACAGTTTAACTATACTACTTAGTTGTGCATTATGTGGTGTGAGATGCGTTCTTGTCTTAACTTGAAACTCACAAACACGAGGATAATCTACAAAAGGTTCAACGTTACAAAGAGCTTTTTAGTAAGTTGCTTATAATAGCATTCTTTAACTAGGTTGATCTACTATAACTGTTTTTTGACAGATGACAGACAGCTCATATAATTTGAACTTACCTTTGTACATATCAACAAGTGAATCCTTCAGTTCTTGTTTGAGCTTCCATGGCATCTGATGGTTTTCCTCTTCACCCTCTGAGCAGCTCTCCCTGAAGCAATAAAAAGAGATAAGTGAAAGTCAAAACTAATTTTACCAAGCCCTTGCAATGAAACTACATGCCAGAAGTCATGGGACATCATGTAAAGAGGCAGGACCAGAATCAAACAGAGTCAAAAATTGAGGTACAAAGTGACACACTTTGGCTAGCTTTTTATTACGAGGTTATAAAATTATCATTACATGGAGACAGCAGAAACTTTAGGAGTGGCCAAATCATCAATTTGGTAACCACAGGTAACACTCAAGTACAAAAAGGCCAAATTAGCATTGCTAAAAAAAAAAAACTCTAACTCTAGGTTAACTTGTACCAGAATGCCAGGAAGAGAAGAGCATGGAGAAGTAAAGGAAGGGCCCATGATCCAAAGCATACCATATTATTTGTCAAACATGGTGGAGGCACTGTTATGGCATAGGCATGTATAGGTACCAATCGAACTGGGTCACTGGTGATTACTGATGATGTGACTGCTGATAGAAGTTGCAGGATGAATTATGTATGATTGTGTATGAAGCTATACATTCTCTTCAGATTCAGTTAAATGCTATAAAACTGATAAGACGCGCTTCACAGTACAGATAGATAATGACCAAAAATACAAAAGCTACACAAGAGCTTCTTTAGGCAAAGAAATAAAATGTTCTTAAATGGCAGAGTCAGTCTCCTGACCTCGACCAACTCGAGCATGATTTTTACTTACTGACAACAAAACTGAACACAGAAACACCCACAAACAAGCAGTTACTAAAAGCAGCTGCAGTTAAGACCTGGTAAAGCATCTCAAGGGAGTAAACTCAACATTTGGTGATGTCCATTGGTTCAAGATTTCAGGCAGTCATTTACTACAAAGGATGTGCATCCAAGTATTAACAGTAATCCTTATAGTTATGAGTGCTGTTTTGTCCAATTACTTTTGAGCCTGTGAAAATAGGGAGCCTAAATAAATAAATGCAATATTTTTGAATATGAATTAAAGCTAAAAATGTTTGAAAGCTGAAAGTTGATTGCTTTATTTGTGTGTGTGTGTGTGTGTGTGTGTGTGTGTGTGTGTGTGTGTGTGTGTGTGTGTGTGAGGTCTGTTAGGAAAGTAATGAGCTCTGTAGGGCTTATGCATGGGGATGGTGGTTCAAGGTCAGTTAGAATGGGATCTCAGATAAATGATACACTGAAACAATGCAAGTGAATTTGGAGCAACGGAACATAATCAAATTCTGCATAAAAATTAGTAAAAGTTCATCAGAAACTCTTAAAATTTTAAAGAAAGTTTATGGACAAGCTATCCAATTGTCACCCAATCGTTTACTCACCAAGATTTCCCCTGCCTACCTGAATCTTTTCATGATATTATGAGCTGTAGATGGTGAAAGACCTAAATTCTTTGCAGTCTTGCGCTGAGAAATATTGTATTTTAACTCACTGACAATTCTATCATTAAGTTTGGCAAAAAGTGGTGAACCACGACCCAGCCTTCTTTGCAAAGACTAAACCTTTGATGGATGATCTTTTTATACTCAGTCTTAATGATCTCACCTGTTAACCTACTAATTGTGGAACATTCCAGAACAGTTTTATATGTACAGGGTGAGCCAAAGAGACCTGATTTTTAAAAATGAAATAACACGATAATTAATCTTAACTTTTATTTTAAAAGACAACCACTATACTAACCTTTTTATCTGTAATATTCACTGTACACTTGTGTTGGAAATTCCCAAAGCAAGAGAATGTTTCCTAGCTGAATGATGCAGACTCCTTATTACAGATGCACACATTCTTTCAACATTTTCTGGTGTTCAAACTGTATGTGGCTTGCCGAGTGGTTTCATTTGCAAGGCAGAAGCGTTGTTACGAAAATTTTCAACCCATTTTTAATTGTGTTCCAAGAGAGCACAGCACCATGATGAGGAATATTGAACTTAATTTGAAATAGCCATTGAAAAGCAGTCACAGTGTTATGAACCGCCCAGGGAGTTGGACCCAGGTCCGGCGCACCAACCCAACACAGGGCGGCACAAGAGTGGCCGGGGTTCACACGAGTTGATTAAAGCCCCTTATAAAAGAAAACCCCAAATAAAATATATATATAAATATAAATGATGGAATATATGAAAATGGTCGGCGGCGGCTGGGCTCAAACTCGCAATCTCTCGCACTGCAGCCTGTCTCGCATCCCTCTTCGCTATCTGAGCGGGATAGGGAAATGACTGACAGAGTGGAGCTATAAACGAGTCGAGCTGAGCGCCTGCCGACGAAAACCGGGAAATCCCAGAAGAGTAGCGTGATGTAGATTGCGGTGTTACAATCGGCAGATGTGGGGCGCGGGCTCGCGGCCTCGCGATTGGGTAGCCTCACTGCTTCCCCCGCTTAACAATCTCGGAAGCAGACAGACCAGGTGCTTGCCGTCAACCCTAATAAGCCCTTGATTGCCCCAGGCCTGATGGGAATAGTAGTCCCAGAGCGGCGCCATTACCGGCTCTCTGGGGACACCTAGGGGCAAGTGAAAATACCGCCCATCTCCCTCTGGAGAAACAGAGGGAGAGGGCCCGCCTCCTGACGTCACTGCGACGTACCAATCGGGTGACGCTCAGGGGCGAACAGCTGACTAGGACGACTCTCCCTGGTGGTCAAAGGGGGAGTCGACCGCCCCCTGCCCCTTGCCATTTTTAAAAAACGTTTCAACAATGAACATTCAATGTTGTGTTGACCTCTGCTCCACGTTGACAAAAAGGGCATCAGTTGAGCTACTGTTTCCCCCACAAGCAAGCATATGAAAATCATCAGATCACTCTGGCTCACCCTGTAGTACATGTATTATATTGCCTCTGTCCCAACTTTTTGTGTGTGGCAGGCGTCACATTCTATAGTTTTTTTATATTTACAAAGTACAATTAGGTTTAAAATTACAGTTTTAAGTTTTTCAAAACTTTTATGGAAAAAAATCTATATACACATATACACTTATATAGACAAAAGTGTTCGGACACACCTATTAATTATTGAATACAAGTGTTTCATGGAGTCACATTGCCACAAGTGTGTAACATCAAGCACCTAGTTATGTCTGCCTTTACAAACACTTGTGAAAGAATTCTAAGGAGCTCACTGAATTCAACGGTGGTATTGTAATAGGACGCCACCATTGCAACAAGTCAGTTCATGAAATTTCTTACCTCTTACATATTCCACAGTCAACTGTGAGTGATATTGAAATGTGGAAGCTTTAGAAACCACAGCAACTCAGCCAAATGCCCATGTAACATTACACTGTGGGGTCATTGAGTGCTGAGGTGCATAGTGCATAACAGTCACCAACACACTGTTGGTGTATAGTGCTGTCACGCGATTAATTTTTTTAAATCGCATTAATCGCGCGATTAATCTTTTTAATCGCGTGTTAATCGCAGTTTTAACGCACATTTTGATTTGTGTTGTACATGCAGGTCAGCATCGTAGAACCATTGAAAATGAAAGAGAAACAACTGCTGAACGGTGCCTCATTACTCACTTGACTTTATTTGATAATCCTTCATCAGTGCTCACAGGACACTGCCTACAGGATGCTGGTACTGCACATTTTTGGTTGTCGGACTATTTTCAGTCCAGCAGTGACACTGAGGTGTTTAAAAAATTCCAGCAGCATTGCTGTGTCTGAACCACTCACACCAGTACAACACACACTAACACACCATCACCACACCAGTGTCACTGCAGTGCTGAGAATGATCCACCA
>JAOVVH010000002.1:15509912-15529290 GCA_028566435.1 Scorpiodoras heckelii
AAGGACGAACCACATCCAACAGGATTAACTGTGGACGCAAGAGGAAGCTGTCTGAAAGGGATGTTCGGGTGCTAACCTGGATTGTATCCAAAAAACATAAAACCACGGCTTTGGTCACTCGTGCCAATGCCAAACGTCGGTTTCAATGGTGCAAGGAGCGCAAGTCTAATAAATTACTGTGGTCTAAATCCAGGTGTTTCAGTTTCATTGTCTAACCCCTGTATGTACTTAAGTGAAACAAACAGAGGCTCTGAATACTTCTTCCACCCTCTGCTGGCCCTTTCCAGGCGTCGGTGCTCAGTCTAGGGGCTTTGGGTCTTGTTTTGCAGAGCTCCAGCTGGAGTTGCTCTCGAGTAACGCTAGGGGGCGTTTCACACTAATCCCAGTTTCCTCCGAGGAGCGAAAACAGTCGGGAGTCTCGAGAGCTGCCGTCATACTCGAAATCCCTGGTTTTTAGTGAGAGCCTTAAAACTTACTTAGTACCGGTACTTTGGCGAATCGAAATGTACAGCTAAGGTTTACTTACACACACCATGGACGGCGCACTTTACACCAGTGAAACCGTACAGTGTTTTAATGGGATGTTTTTCTTTACTGGTGGGCTCCTGCACCTACAGCGAGAAGATTCAGTGAGCCGGTCGAAGTGATCTGAAACTGATTTAAATCGCTTCTACTAGATTATGCTACAATGGGGATTTATTTGTGGATGATACTCATTCTTCTCCACTTCACTTTCAGAGTTCAAGGTAAGTGAGTATAAAGTATGGTAATTAGTGACACCGAGGTTCTTAGTCCCACGGGTGTATATATATATATGTGTGTGTGTGTGTGTGTGTGTGTGTGTGTGTGAGACTAATGTCTCCATGCCATTCACAAGAAAATGGGGCCCTCGACAAAACCTCTTGGTTGAAATCAGTTTGGTATATTTGGGGTTTTTTTTAGACAGATTTAACTAATTGTATGAAACATATCTCCTTAATTGTACACAAGTGCTGGCTACTTAATTATTAGGTTGTCTTTAAACCACAGCAAGATTAATGGGAAACGTGATTATATATAGGAATTTACCAGTACAGAATGATCATGTCATGTTTTAAGTGATGTAATGATTTGATTACTAAAACCACATGGCAAAGTAATATCTATAATCCATACATATGTTCATGCTTGTTTTCATGTAGTAAAAAGGACTCCATCTGAATTATTTACCCGTTTCTTGTCCCATCAAGCACATTGTGTATGCAGTTTTATAATAATAATAATAATAACTGAGCCATAATAGTTCCTGGTGGTGTGTATTGAATGTGCTGTTTTGCCTGTTGAAGCCAGCTGTGCCGCCACAGTAAAGAGCTTTCATCCTACTGTAACTGGCATTACGTTTGCTAGTCTGAGTCACAACTTGGACTCTGTGTTGTGGCTTGGGCACAATGGACAGCACAGTCAATCAGACACAAAAGCCGCCGTAGTTGCAGGAAATAGCAAATATGTCGTTCCAAGATGGTTCAGAAAATTTAACACATTTAGGGTTAGGGTTATTTATGTGTCATTTAACACAGAAAAAAATTGAAGTAGTGTATTAAAAACGTTAGACAAAAAAGTTGGATTGTCCAAGGCTGCTGTCTTTAGTCAGTAATAAACTTCACGGGAAAGAAATGCTGTAAGGTTCATATCTGGTTTGTGTCCTGCCTCTCAGGGTTAAAGTTTACCAAGAACCCAGCCAACCTCACAGTAACCCAAGGGAACATGGCCCGCCTAGGCTGTGCTGTTGAGGGCTTAATCGAGCCGGAGATTGTGTGGGTGAAGGATGGAGGAAAACTGTACAGCATGGACCAGATGTACATCACTATAGACACCCATCACTGGGAAACATATCACGGGTAAGAGGGCTACTAGAGTAAGTGTTCTGATATATTTCTGCAGGGTTCACACACATGACACATGTCTACTAAGGCAGAATGAAGATCATTATTCTATACTATTCAGAATAAAATATTTTTAAATTGAACATGTAACAGTATTGATATAATTAAATCTAACATCCTGACTGTTGGGTGGCACGGTGGCGCAGTGGGTAGTGCTGTCACCTCACAGCAAGAAGGTCCCGGGTTCAATCCCCAGGTGGAGGGGTCTGGGTCCTTTCTGTGTGGAGTCTGCATGTCCTCCCTGTGTGTGCATGGGTTTACTCTGGGCACTCCGGTTTCCTCCTACAGTCCAAAGACATGCATAGTAGGTTAATTGGTGTCTCTAAAGTGCTCATTGTGTGTGAGTGTGAGTGTGTGTGTGTGTGTGTGTGTGTCTGTGCCTCCGATGGATTGGCGCCCTGTCTAGGGTTGATCCTGCCTTGCGCCCTATGCTGCTGGCTAGGCACCGGCTGTCCAGTGACCCTGGAAACAGGAATTAGCAGTTAAGATAATGAATGAATGAATAAATGAATCCTGACTGTTTAGCAACCTGCTGTTTAATTTTCTGTATAGTCTCCTACAGAGGTTTTTTCTTTTAAAAAGGTTCCATGTTTCTTGTTAGCGGTATGATCTCTAATCTTTGGACGTGTGATGAGGAACTGTGAATAAGTTTTTATATTCATGTCACAGTATTATTTTACCAAAGCTTAATTCTTAATCTTCTTAACATTGACAGACTGCTCAGGAAGCTGCAGACCTAAAGGAATATTACAATTAAAATAGCCTTTAAGGTGCATGTCTCTTCAGTTTTTGGATGCATGTGCTTTCCTTTTATCTTTGGTTTATAATATTTGCTTTATAGTAAGTTTTTGGACACCTTCAGGATTAGTGTACTGGCATAAACTCTAAAATGAAGGCTCCATTGAGGTCCCTGAAGGTGAACGTCTGGAGAAACCCTTGAAAGTTCTATGCAGAACCCTATGACAGATAGGTTCCCTTAAAAATGGTTCCAAGTAGACTCCCTTGTGAAATCTAGAACCAATAAATATGCAAAGTACTGGAGTGATTATCTTGATTATCTTGAAAGATTTGTCCATATGTTCAGTGGTGTATTCTGAACCTGATATAACCCTGAACCGTAGCACATACTGATCATTCTTAACATTGGTGTGAATGTAATGAATTTAAACCAATTGTTTTGAACCAGTAGGATTCACATTTATGATATCCTGATGTAGACATGAGACAGGACTCAGTACATGAACATGGCTTGGTTAAACATGTAATGACAATATAGTCAGTAAATGATAGTTGATGTTGCAGACCATCCTCATGTCCAGAGCTGGTTGTTCCAGTTTGACGTAGATGGCCCAGCTGAACTCTCTATCTGTATTGTGTATAACCAGAAGAAAAGAGACCAGAATAGTTCTTGCTGGTTGCACGCGTATAAGCAGTGAGCTCACATTTGTGGCTCCAGCAAGACGAGGTTTATCAAAAAGGGTTTGCTAGTCAGTGAGCAATGCTTTGCTGGCTGTCTGGCTAAACCTACACCAAACAGCATAAATCAACATACAAGGTGCTTTTTTAAATAGGGTGTTGTTTTTTTTAATTATTGTTATTGTCCCATAGGGAGTGGTACTTTTGATTATTCATGTGTATTTGTCCTCAATTTGTTCACCTGCCAATTTTCACCCACCAGCCAGCTCTGCACTATGATATTACAGCTGCCAGCCAGGGAGGGTGAAGGTTAACATGTACTTCTTACAAGACGCATGAAGCCAGCCAACTGCAGCCTTTAAACTCTGCTGCTGTTGCTGAATCACATGATAGTGTAATGCACTGTGAGGAAAGTGTTATCTACCTTCTTTCACATTCCACTAATTGGGGAAGGACAAGGGGAAAGAATTTGCCATTCCTGTCACCTAGAGAGTACAGAAAATTTTGTTCTCTTGACTCCTGGCCAGGGTCAGCTCACAAACTTCACAAATTTCTGACTGGTTTGCTTTTATTATAACTGTACTTTTTTGTCTAAACATTTAACTGAGTCTGAAATATACTGGTGTGTTTACAGGTGGCAGGCTAATAACAGATTTGTTTGATTGGCTCTGATTTTCTGTTGTGATCTTTGGCCAGGCCAAAAAAATTCAGAGAAAATCTGCCAGAATAGAGAGGAGGTGCTGCTGCCTAATCAGCTTTACATAGCTTTTGCCCTGTTGAGTCTACAAATATGAAAAGCAGAGCATGAGATTTTTCTCAGGAACATTTTCTCTCAAGTATCTAAAACTAAACAAAGCACACAGCACTTGTTCTGGACCATCAGATGGAAAGGAGGCATCTCATTTGATTAGTAAGCCAATGTGGTCATCCTCCTGGCAGAGCTGTCAGCCATATGTAGAGCTGGCCATGAGTAATGCACAGGCTGTTGGGAATGTGGGTACGTGTACCAGATGCTGTCATTTCTGATAATCTTTGGCATGGGGGCTGATGTTCTAGAGCTTGTGGCAGGTCTTTCAGATCCAGCCCAGCCCTGTATAAGGATCTGTACAGGTATGAGACTGCAGGTTTTCACAATAACAATCAGGGATCTCGGTGAACTGTTACTGTGGTTTAATGTGTGAATGATGAGACGTGCAGTATTTACCCCTTTCTTGATGAACACTGTATTGTAAATTTTCCATTAATGTCTGTCAGTCTGCCAAGTTAAGATGATCACATTTAGTTCTGTGGATTTGATCAGTCACATGAGCATCATGTGCTGTTACAATATATTTTCAGTGTGAAATCAGTTCAGCAGCAGGATGCTGGGAAATACTGGTGTGAGGTTGAACATCATGGCTCAGTCATCTCCTCTGAGCCAGCCTGGATCACAGTGGAAGGTAAATCAATATCTCTTTTCACTCTCTAGCTACACGTCTCTAGCCCACACACTTCCTGCTGTAAAATGATACTGAGAATCTATAGCAGAAAGATCTTTGTTCTATACATAGACCTGACAATCTTCATGCATTTTGTGCAGGAATTCAGCATTTTAACATCTGAGTACTCTTCTACAAGTTGTCTAATATTCAAAAATATGCCAAAAGCGTAGTTGTTTTTTTTCCTCCCAGATCAGCATGTGAATTGGTATGACTGACAGTTGCGCCAATATTAGCTGACACCTCTAGAAGCCCCTTTCTTCCCTCATCTCACGTTAGTACTCTTTTGTCCCATGCTCTTATCCTGCCTCCATGTTCACTGTGAAACATAGGAAGGCCTTGCTTTCCATCAAAGTAAATGGAGATTGTTGTGAGTTTAATAATATGAAATGAACTATACTAATGTATGTTTGATTTAACTAACATTAGATATCAGTTAAGTAAATTACTAGGAATGCACTGAAATTTTGGCTACTTAATATTTTGGGCTCCAAAATGGTCAAAAATGGCACTTATGGTGTTTTTTGGTAAAAAAAAAAAAAAAAATTCAGATTACAATAAAGTGCCAAATCTAAGATAATAATGAATTGGCAGTTCTTAAATACACTGTTTATTTCCTTTGCTTTCTTTTGCTGTTAAGCATGGACACATTCAAACAATTTGAACAGCATGAGATCAAGCATTTTACTGTTTTTTACTATAAGGGATATTAGACAAGTGACTATGTTGAAAATGTGCTGTGTTGTGCTTTTTTTTTTACTGCTTACTGAGTCTACTGTGTCAGTCAGTTCCAAATCCACACTACACTGTTAACACTACAGACTACACACTGGACTTATTATTTATTATCATTTACTTTCTGCACCTCACGCATATTTATATTCCCACATATTTGCACATTTTAAACCAACTTGTAGTTAATATATACTTATATATACACACACACACACACACACACACACACACACACACACCAATCAGGCATAACGTTATGGCCACCTCCTTTTCTCTACACTCATTGTCCATTTTCTCAGTTCCTTGATCGGAAGGGACCTTCCGATCACGGGGCAGACACCCTAACCACAAGACCATGACTGCCCCATAATTCTTATGTCCCTTCTGATTGTTCTTCAGGTGTACCCTACTTTACATTAGAGCCCCAGGATATAGCTACATTTCCTGGTGTTCCCTTTAACCTGACATGTGAAGCTGTTGGGCCTCCTGAACCAGTGCAGCTGCTCTGGTGGTTGGGTGGAGTACAAGTAGGAGATTTCATGCCTTCCCCGTCTGTGCTCTTGGTACAAGGTAATTTGGACTCTTCCTTTTTTCCTGAAAAAAATGTATGTAATTTGAGACTCACCTTTAAACAGTGTACAGGAAATCTGCATTCTTACAGATAGGAGCATTACTGACACAACATGACTAATGCATTGCAAGTGATGTTTCAGTAGTTCTATTTGGATTGTGAAGTTAAATTCAAAGGTCAGATTGTATAGAAATAATAAAAAAAAACATATACAGGCTTTTTAAGGCATTTTCCATCTTCCTTTTTAAGAACGATGGCACTCCTATGTTCCTATAAGTGAAGGGCTGTCTTCCTTTACTATTGTAAAGATATTGTGTGTTGCAATACACTCCCAGTTCGCTTTCCTGTGTTTTGTTGTTTGGTTTTTTTTAAAGCTAAATGTCACAAGAGGTGTGTTCGAAAATTCACAATACTAACTATTCCTGGAGTACCATATCCGTGTCACCTTTGAATTAATGACATTGACTGTAAAGCGTCCTTGGGTTTGTGAAAGGCGCTATATAAATGTAACTTTCATTCATTCATTCATTCATTATAAGATATCACAACTAGCTAAATTTTAATCCCATCTTTTTTTATTGAAACTGCCTGTGGATAAATTGGGATTTCTTTCTGTCAAGCCAGTTAAATTAGGTTTGGTGTGAAGAGCACACATTTTTGGAGGAGGTGGTTGTGTAAAAATCAGTGTCGCTTATAAACTGTTTCCAATAAAATGTTGGATTGCAGATTTCTAACCTAGGAGATTCCCCAGGAACTTATCAGCAAATATTGCAAGAATTATCAGCAAAGAGACAGAGACCAGAATGTTAAGCTACATCAGATCCATCATATGACGGGTTATTGGGTACAGATCAAAGCAGTTTTGGTGTGAAGTAGGTAGGCAGGGAGATACAACGTTAGATGTAGATTAGTCTCAGATGGTGTTAGAAAGCCAACTGTACTTCCACCAAAAGGCTCGATTGTAGCAATCAACAGCTGGAAGGTTAAACAAATGCTTCAAGCCAACACCTTGCTCTAGTGCAGTGTGTAATGATTAATCATCAGAAAAGACAAACACACATCATGTTGGCTTTTCCTTTAATATGTCACCTCTCTGGAACTTTTTTCAGAAAAGAATCAGTAGGTACAGCATTTTGATAGTATTTTGATGACAAAACAGACAAACAAGAAATTATATAATCTTAAGGTCTGGATGCCTAATTTAAGTAAATGATACTTGTAAGATAGAAACATAAGTATCCAGAACTTGTATTAATCACATTATATTAATTCTGAGAACTCCACATAACAGCACATAATTTGAATGGTGTTGTCTCACATTGTTGGCACACACAAACCTGCATCTATCCTTCTTTTCCTGTGTACCCTACATTCCTGAGCACTGGCTCCAGCATCAGCCGCCTAAACCATTTGAATAAAAGTGTAAATTGCAGCACAGCAGGGATAGAATGCAATCTGTGTACACATGAATGCTATTTGTAATTGTTTTTAACTGAAGATTGTTTCTGATCAGAAACAGCTGGTAGTCATGAAATATTTGTTATATAATTACAGTCAGTCCTTTGTTCTGTCCAGCCTAACGGAGCTTTTGGGGTTACTGATCAATATATTGGCAACATTGTGATATGTTGCTTCCAGTCTTAGACAGTTTGTTTACCTTTATCATGAGATAACATAGACAACAAGCTATTGAGGCAGCTGCCATTGTGTTAAATCTAGGCACATTTAAATAGTTTGTGCAAAAATTTTGCCACCCTTGGTAAAGATCTATCTATAAGACAGACACATTCAAACACTCATTCACAACTAGGGGCAATTTAGTATCTCCACTTCGCCTAACTGCATGTCTTTGGACTGTGGGAGGAAACCAGAGTTCCCGGAGGAAACCCACACAGACACAGAGAAGGTGTAAACTCCACAAAAAAAGGACCCTGGCCGGCCCTGGAATCAAACCTGGCTGCTCCTTGATGTGAGGCGACAGTTCTTCCCACTGCACCACCATTCTGCCCTAATTAATGTAATATTTCAGTAAAATATAAAAATCCAACCTTTAATTCAAGCAAATTTATCCTTTACAAATATAATCATATATGTCACAATTATTGTCACATGTTATATATGTCACACTTAATAACAGCACCCAGTTTTTCCTGTAATGCTTGATGAGTTTAATTTATTCATCTTCAGTAACCACTCATCTCTATCTTATCTTAATCTCTCATCTTCTGTAAACCTACAACTGTAGAGAAAATCTTTAACAGTCTTATTCACTAAGCACCATTACCCAGGGTGCCAATAAATTTGTAAGGCATTCTAAATTAATTGAAGGTTCAAATGAATCTATTATCTGGCTTCATGCAAGTGTCCAATCAGTCTAATGCTGCTATTTACTGCTGGTCCAGTTTCTTATCAGTGAAATTATTATTTTTCTTTTGTTTCCTATTTCGCCTGATTTCAGTTCATGCTGCACACATTGAAAAGAACCTGACAACAAAATTAGTGTAATCATAGAATCCCTTTATTAGTATTTTTATTAACTGTATTCATTATTCACATGTTGGTTTACTTCGTGCAATCGAGTGTAGGTCACTACAGGTGAGCCACAATATTTTTCACATGGAAGTGTTAGAAGACGTCGTCTTGTGTCTCAGAGTGACTAGGGTGTGAGTGCTGTATTTGCACCTGCTCAGATTACATTCTTATAGATTAAATAATGTATATGTGAAGGCACCCTGAGTGAAGATTAATACCACAGTTCAAATGTCACTTGGTATATGGTTTTATTTTTTCCTTAAAATTGAAACTTGTAATAACGTATGTAATAGCTGAGTATCAGACATCCAGGATCTGACGTGATACCTGGCAGACCTCCAGGATCTGACGTGATACCATTATCACCACTGTAGGTTTAAACTCTAAGAAGACTAAGGAGGTGCAGTAAAATAAACCAGACATGCCATTCAGTGCATCCACAATTACATTAAGCCTCATTCTTCTGCAGATCTTGTTTTTGCCTGCCAGTGATTGTTAATATATCCCTGCATCCTTTCTTTTCTGTTATGTAACCACTCCTACTTCCTTTATTGCTGTGAAATGCATTACAGGGATCAATAGTGGCCAGACATACGTTCCCTTTTTAGATGGTGATGGGGATTAGGTGCTTTACCATATGGGTTTTTCTTACTTGTATAAAGTAAGTCATGAGTCTGTGCCATTCTAACTGTCCTTTGCCAATGCAACTTTAAGAGTATGTTTAGTTTAGCAGATGTATTAATATTATCTTTCATTATTGCTCCCCATTGGTATTTAGCTAAATGTGTATGCTGGACAAGTTAAAGTATGTTAAAGGAACAGCAAAGATAAAATAACATGCACACTAACTATTCATTCTCCATTTTCTTTAGGTGTGAATGACAGCATAAAATTTTACTGTGAAGCCAAGAATGCTAGAGGTATTTCTGTCTCTCGGACTGGCACTGTGTATATTAAAGGTGAGCTGTGATTTATCCTTATCTAACACAATCTGTGAACATACTGAGAGCTGCTTAACTGGAGAAAAGGAATTCTTAGGCTATGTCCACACTAATACATTTTCTTTTTACAGCAGCATTTTAAAACAGAAACGATCTCCATTCAGACAAGTGTTTCAGCTCCGTATCAGAAATAAACTTCATCCATACTAACACGCCTGAACATAAATATCACATGGCCATTCATGTACACCAGACATGCGCGTGCCGGTGTAAACAGGAAGCCAGTGGAAACGGGAAATAATAGCTAGCCTCCTGCACATGTAGGCAGTTATAGTATTATAAAAGGCAGAATTTAACTTCACAACAGCTGCTAGCAAAGACAGCAAGGTCAGCAATGTTTGTAGTTTGTTATCCATGTTGCATTCACTGCTGGTAGTCGAGGCTGAGGCTATTTGTTTTCTTCTGGAAAAGGGTCACGTGATTAAAGTGTGACGAGTCCATAATGGAACGCCGTGAATGATAAGACCCAGCTGAACACGGGTGTCTGCTTCATCGGTTCCAAAAGCCCCTCACTTCTGCCCGTGCACGCTACGAGGCAACCCTGGATGTTTAAACCTAAAATGGGGTTGACGACATTTCTAAAGGTCTCCGTTAAAGGGGCTTGAAAACTCTGGAGTAGTATGGGCCCAAGTGTAAACGTAGCAAAAGTGATGCTTTTAAAAACTAAAATGTATTAGTGTGGACATGACTTAACAGCTTATCAAGATTTCTTATTCACTTGGTAAGAAGTAAATAAAGCAAATATGACAGTAGTTAGCAACAGCATCTAATGCGGCATTGAGATTTCTGTTATATTTTCTTGAATGCTTCAGATCCCTGGTTTCTAAAGCTGTTATGTGTTTCATAATGTTGTGTATACTCTTTGAACTATTGTATTTTCCTCTTTCTATTGTATTTTCTCTTTGAACCATGTTAACAAATGAATGTTTTATATACTGAAATGCAACTTTGAACTTCTTTACCCTTCAGCACGTCCCAATTCTCCTACTGATATACAGATTGACCAGGTGTCTGATAATGTGACGCTCATGTGGAGCCCAGGGTTCACTGGCTATTCTGACTTGTCCACCTGCACCATTCAGGTACTATACATATCTCATCATTCAAGAATTTTCTCAGGACAATTGTCCAATATACAATAAAAAAAAGCTTCTTTCTCTGTGTGCTGTTGCATTTGCCTTATCTATAGTGTTATCTGTAAGCTGCATGAATGAAGTTCATTAGCAGGTAATGCTGCTAGCAGGCTGTCTCTGCAGGTATCAGGGGTGTGGAAATTTCATGATAGAGCAGGCCTTTGATAATTTGTCAAGTGTAGAGCTGCTCTTCCCAGGATTAGCATGTGAATCTTGCAGAACAAAAAACCTGCAGACTAGAATAAGATGCGTAAACAAGATAACTTGTTTAAAAGATTCTAAAAGTAGTTTGATCTTAGATTTGCTGGGTGTTTTTTATAAATTGTGTAAGCCTTTGTAAGTCTTTCCTCAAGTCTTTGTCATACATGGCCTCTCCATCCCCCTGCCCCCAATCTGCCTGCAGATGTCTAAGAGCTCCGGGAGGGAGGTAAAACTTCCTGAACAACAAGTTACAGTGCCGCCCTTCCAGCACACAGTTGGTGGACTTAGCAGTCACTCAAATTATAGCTTCCGAATCTGCTGTGATAATGAGGTTGGCTCCTCCCCATTTTCTCCCTGGATGAACTTTCAGACTCCAGAAGCAGGTATATACAGCTCTTGATAAGAAATGCTGAATCATCAGTGCACACTGAATTGTTTCTGATTATGTGTTTGTCATTAAAGCACTTTACTGTAGCACAGATGTATGAGAAGCAGAGGGTATGGTGGAAAGGTCAGTTCTTAGAAATTTAGACCTGAAATCAGAGCAACTTCTTCCATCAATGACATAATAAAGGTTGTTTTTTTTGCCTATTTTAATCCCAGAGAGCACAAACCATGCAAAGTATAAGATGCTTAGATCCACTTCTGGATAATTCATTAGCATGTGACTAGCCCTGTGTAGTGAGCTGTTAGTAGAGCAGCCCACAGCTGAAGCCCAGCAACTCTTTACAGCATTGGAGTCATGGCCCCATGCAGCTGCTGGGGGTCGGAGTGGAGAGAGGAAGCCTGGCTGGTTGGAGGAGCAGTAGGGGTTTCTGTTGTTTATGTTTGTAAACTGGCAAGATTGGCCTCAGTCCAGTGGATTCCAGCCTTGCTGGTACAATGTGCTATTGTGTGTGTGTCCCAAATCCATCTCAGTACCAGGCTTATGTAGGGCTTGCACTGCTGCCACCCACTGCTCATGACTGATATTACCCTCTTTGAAGGTTTAAAATGTTGTAAATCAGATGTTCAGGGAGTTAGAAATTTAGCCTTCGGGAATCAGGTTCAGATTCAGGAGTCAGGAGACTGGATCTTCAGCATTGATGGGTTTATTGACACACACAAAAACGTATGAGTACAATGTCTATCACGACCAGTCTAATCTAGTCTGTTTCGGGAGGACCTTATATACATGAAATGAAGGAGGAGAAAGAAGAGGAGTTTAAAGAGGGGTAAGTGGGGGATGAAGGTGAGGTGGAAGAAGAGGAGTTTAAGGAGGGGTCAGTGTGGGATGAAGGTGAGGGCACTTGGGGTATCAACATTAGGGGGTTGATAGTCGTCACCTTAGGAGGTCAGTGTATCACCTTATGGTTGAGACTTCAAAAGATCATACATACAAAGGAGGGAGGTGTTGACTGTCTTGAAAGATGGGCAATCATCAATGCTTTTCAGGGGGGTTGATGGTTGCCACATTAGTGGGTTGATTGTATTACCTTATGGTTGGCCATACAAACAAAGGAGAGAGGTGACTACTTCAGGTTGGCAGACGAAGAGTAATCTCCATAGAGGAACTCTTCTATGGATCATGCTAAGATTCTATGTGGCTAAGACCATAAGAAAATATTGTTAGAAAGAAGCATTTCAATTCCCCCTCATGGAGAATCACAAAACTATACTATGGCTACAACGGAACATATGTACAATGAGAAGTCGAAAACAAAAAATAAAAATGGATATAACTGTAAAAAGCAGAACAAGGCCTATCTCTGCAAAGTTATGCCAGAAAGGCCCAAGAAGTCCATGTAGCCAAGTATCAAGGGTGTTTTAATCTTGAAGTATTTAGAGGATTATCTGTGGTCACTATTGTCTGTTTCTGTCTCTTATACACAGTGCCCTCAGCAGCACCCAAGAACCTAACTTTTCAATTGACGGAGCAGCAGCTCTCCTTGACCTGGGCAGCACTCGAAGAAGAAGAGCTGAATGGACGACTGCTGGCCTATAAGGTGCAATGGAACGTGGGAGGCGAGAGTCAGGTACATTTATTAAGTGTCAGTAAAGGCAACACCTTAAAGTAAACTGGGTGTAAGCTCTGCAAGACATGAAATGAGGTCATGTGTATTTAATAGACCTGTTTGCAGAAAATGTCTCAATATCTGTATCCCATCTCATTTCCCATCAGTCACAATCAGTGGCCATTTATCATTTAGAACATCTGTATTCATAGATTTGAAAATGCTTGGCGTTAGAGTAAAGTGAATTTATTCACTTGACATTAAAGTAGACATGCTGAGATTGTCTATATCATAAGGGTAAAAATAGTTGTTTAGTCTTATTAAGTAAGAAATAAAACACAACAGGAAGTGTTGTATAATAATCATTGACAGGGTGGTGTGATGCGATGCAGCCTGACATTAAGCTAGCACCCCATTACAGCATGTCCTGAAGTGTTTCAGTCAACTCATACCATAGCAATTTGCCAATGATTACGTTTTGTTAAAATTTATTAATGAATGACACATTATACTTTTTACATTTTATGTCATGGAACATCCAAATGAGTTACATTGTGTTTTCACTTGCATTATAACAGCTGTAAACAGTTACTAACTGGCCAGCCTGTCTTTTTTCTCTCTCTTGAAGTTAAAAAAACACAGCTAGTAATTTTACTGAGATACCAAAGAGTGTAAAGCTTTATTTTCTAAAGATTTTTTATGATGGAAAACTTCTGATGGTTATAAAGTCCTGACAGCTGAGAGTCCTTCCATAAATGTCACATACATAAAGCTTCACCATATTAGAGATTAGACAATTTTGGTTATTAAGTAACAACTGCTAATAATCTGCTTATTATTAGTCTTAGATTTTGTAGCACTTCCACCACACGTCCTTGTGAATTAATTACTGCTACTGTAGAACTGCTAATGTATTAGAACATGCATATTAATATAAACCTGTCTTTTGAGGTCTTCACTTATGTCAGAGCTACTGCTACATTTGAGAATTGAACAGTGCTGTTTTTTAATTTGATTGTTTTTTTTGTCAATATCTCGTTCTGATTCTTACAACTTTTATTGTTTTTAGTTAAGCAGTGACTCAGTGGAAGGGCTTACATGATTATGAAACAAATTTGTCATTCTGTGTCAATGATGTGTGGAATATAATGACAGCCAGGGCTTTCAACCTTGACTAGTATGTGCTTTATCTTCATGAATTTGATACATTGTTTAATAACTACATTTCACCTTCTTTGTTTTCAGGAGCCATTACTGTTTAAGGAAAACTTTGCTCATGTCTCTGGAGGTGCCCGTTTCTTCAATGCCACTTTTCAAGTGGCTGCGTGTACCGTGGTAGGATGTGGGCCCTTGAGCCAACCAGTGCTTATTATGCCAGCTTCAGGTAAGAATATAAAGAATTAGGAAATCTGCTAGTGTGCCATTTTGGATTGAGCTCAATTTGCTTAATGTCAAAATCTCACCTTTTTTGTCAGTACTGTGTTTATGTGCATTTATTACTGTTTTTGCAGTGTTTAATGTTTTATAGGCTGTATGAAACTACCCATGAATGTAAATTTAATTGTTTAAAATAATTATTATAATATGTAAATTAAAAATTAAAAAAAATAAAAATAAAAAAATAAAATAATAATAATAATAATAATATGTAAATTAATAATCAGTTAATATGCTTTTAATGCACCATAAACAACCAAATAGCCCAGAAACATTTCAGTACCTTTATCCCTCATTAGAAATGAACAATTTACACAAAGTCTTTCTGCCATCTCTTATAGTCGTAGGCTAATGTTCTGCTACATTTATCATGGGTTGTAATTAACTGTCTTATTTAACTGTAACCAAACCTGTAAATACACACCTTCCTCTGTAAAGATGTATTCCTCCCTAACATCCTCACTAACGACTTTGGCTAAAAGTGTCCACTTAACAGAGGATCTTGTTTTGCTCTGTATCATTATTTCAGCTGCGCAGGCTCAGTCTCCAAGAGGGCACATGTGGGTGGGTTTGCTTTTTGGACTGCTGGTGGCCACAGTTCTGGGACTTCTGCTATTAGTCCTGGTACACCGCAGAAGCAAAGAAGCTCAATTTGGGTAAGCTGGCACAGCTAGAAACAGACTAATTGTAAGCAAATGCAGCTGTGGTCTACGACAGGCAGACACTGGGCTCAAAGTTCTTTTAATATTCTGAGAATGTTCTTGGTTATTATCAAGAATTATATTTTCTTTAACAGATCTGCGTTCAAATCATCAGGGATGGAATCTGTAGTGTCATTCACTGCAGCAAGGTCCTTCACCAGGCCGGGCTTGGAGCTCCCAGAACACACATGTGTGTAGTCACTGTAAACACAAACATCATTATTTCTGAACTGTATGTTTCAGTGAATGTGTTTATTTAAAATGTTGTATTCCCTCTAGTGGACAGTCTGGGCATCAATGATGACTTGAAGGCCAAGCTGCGGGATGTTCTCATCCCAGAAAGACTTCTCACTCTTGGGCACATGCTAGGAAAAGGTAGGCCTTTTCGTCTTCAGTAAACAAGAAATTTTTTAATACAGGGGAGTTGTTTTAGTTTAACAGGCAGCAAATGCTATAGTGGTTCAGCTGGAAATTTTAGTGCATTCAGAAAATTCTGTACAATTCAGATGCCAACCAAAACATAAACTGTCTCAGAGCTCAGTTAAAAATAAGTACACAAATTCTTTCTGCTAATTATGGTACAGTCAATGAGATTAAATTAGTAGAAAATGTGTTTTATTGTGCAGGGGAGTTCGGTTCGGTGCGAGAGGCCTTTCTTAAGATGGAGGACAGCTCTGTGCAGAAGGTGGCAGTGAAAGTACTGAAAAGTAAGTGAACATTTCTTATGCAATGACAACAGCAAACTTAATTATACTGTAGACCACTGTTTCTTGTACGTATTCACTGACTTTCTTGTTTTTTGGTGAAAAGCGGACATCAACTCTTCAAGCGATATAGAGCAGTGCCTTAAAGAGGCTGCCTACATGAAGGATTTTCATCACCCCAATGTCATCCAGCTTATAGGTAAGTTAAAAACTTCATTCATTCATTTGTTCCTTCGTTCATTAATTTGTTTATTCAGTAATATGTTCTTTATCTAAGCCGCTTAACCAACTACTGGCTCATAGGCTGTGCTGTAGCCTGTCCCAGCACTCACTAGGTGGAAGGCAAGGAAACACCTTGGACTTGGTCACCAGTCCATCGCAGTGCAGACACACAGACAGACCCATTCACCCAGACACACACACACACACACACTCACTCCTAGGGGCAATTTACTATCTCCAAATCGCATGACTGGGTGTCTTTGGATTGTGGGAGGAAACTGGAGCTCCTGGAGGAAACCCACACAGACTCGGGTAGAACATGCAAACTCCACACAGAAAGGACCGTGGCCTGGCACAGCAATCGAACCCATATGCTTCTTGCATATTGTTTTCACTGACAAACCTAAGTGTATTTTGTAAATATAAAAAAACAATAGAATGTGACACCTGCAACTCACTCACAAAAAGTTGGTACAGAGGCCAAAATAAGACTGAAAAGGTTATACAAATACAAGTAACACTGTTCTGGTTCCACAGTTAGTAGTTTAATTGATAACAGGTCATTGAGTATAAAATGATCATCCACCAAAGGCTTAGTCTTTGAAAAGCAAGGATGGGCCATGGTTCGTGTGCCAATGTCGTGAGAGAATTGTCAGTCAGTTCAAAGATGATGTTTCTCAGAGCAAGATTGCAAAGAATTTAGGTCTTTCAACCATCTACAGTTTATAATATCATGAAAAGGTTCAGGGAGTCATCGGAAATCTCTGTGTATAACTTCCATTGAGCCCTCCTGAAACATTGAAACTACACAACTGCATCAAGAAATGCAACCTGAAATTGTATTATGCAAAGAGGAAGCCATATATTAATTTTGTGCAGAAATGCCAGTGAGTCCTCTGGGCCCGAAGTTATCTGAGATGGACCGAAAAACAGTGGAAATGTGTTCTGTGGTCAAATGAGTCCACGTTTCAGCTTGTTTTTTGGAAAAAATGGATGTCGGATTTTATGTGCCAAGGATGAAAAAGACCATTGAGACTGTTACAAACGAAATGTGCAAAAACCACCATCTGTGATGGCGTGGGGGTGCATCAGTGATATGCATATGTATATGTGAAGTTACCACTTATGCAGAGGCTTGTATATATTTTGTATTTTGGAGACATATATTCTGCCATCAGGACAACATCTTTTCCCAGGAACTCAATCTATTTCAGCAGAACAATACCAGGCCTTGTTCTGCATGAGTTACAACAGTGTGGCTTGACTGGCCTGCCTGCAGTCCAGATCTGTATCCTATTGAAAATGTATAGTGCATCATAAAGAGAAGAATCAGACAGCAGTGAGCAAGGACTTTTGAGGAGCTCAAGTCTTGTACACAGTAAGAATGGGCAAAAATTCCACTTGCAAAACTGCAACAATTAGTATCTTCAATTCCCAAATGATTAGAAAGTATAATTAAAAGAAGATGTAATGTGATCCAGTTGTAAACATGAATTAAGTTCATCATTGAAAACACTGAAAATCTTTTCTTTGTCCTTTTGTTTGTTAAATAAACCTTCACATGAATTAACACATTACAGATTTCAGTTTTTATGGCATTTTTAGAAAGTGTCTCAACTTTTCTGGAAATGGGGTTTGTATAATGTACAGATATATGGTATATGTTGGATTGAACCATTACATATACTATGTGGCCAAAGGCATGTGGACCCCTGATCATCAGACCCATGTCTGGACCTTCCCACACAACCATATAGGATGTCTGGGTATGCTGTACCATTACAGGTTCTCTTCACTTGAACTAAGGGTTTTGTCCAAAACATGTTCCAGTATGATAATGCCCTTGTGCATAAAGCAAGGTCCATAAAGACATGTTTTGGTATGGTATGGAAGAACCTGAGTGGCCTACACAGAGCCCTGACCTCAACTTAACTGAACAGCTTTGGGATGAACTGGAAAGCTGACTGCACCCCGGGCTTTCTCACCCAATATCAGTGCCTGAATTCATTAATTCTCTTGTGACTAAAGAGAACAAATCCCCACAGCCACACTCCAAATTCTAGTGTTAGGTTTTCCCTGAAGAATGGAGGTTATTATAACAGTAAAGGTGAACTAAATCTGTAATAGGCTGTTCAAAAAGCACAGATGGGCTGATGTGCTGATCAGGTGTCAACAAACTTTTGGCCATATAGTGTATGAGGTCTGTCTGGAAAGTAATGAAAATATATATTTTTTATATGTTTACTGAAAAAAATTATAATTTAATATTTTCACCTTCAAAATATGATTCTTGTGAATGAACACAATGGTCCCAAAGCCTCTGCTGTTGTTCGTAGCAGTGCTTGATATCGTCAGCTGTGAGGGTGTTCAGAGTCTTGGTCACAGCTCTATGGATGTTCTTCACTGTGCCGAAGTGGTGACTTTTCAAACGTGTTTTAATCCTGGAATTCTCGTACGAATTCTTTATGGATGATCCCTTGAGAATCAAAAAAGACGATGAACAGTGACTTGATATTTGATTTGCTCATGCAAGCTTTCTGTGGGTGAGGTGATGTTGTCGTGTGCCATTCAGCACTTTGTCTTTTTTTGTCTCAGGATCGTACTCGAACACCCATGATTCATCTCCTGTGATCATTCTGTTCAGGAAATTGGGCTGTCTTGTTAAACATTACAACATTTGCTCTAAACTCACTTGCATTGTTCCAATGATGAGGCACGTCAGCCATTTTTCACAAAAAAAAAATGTCTGGGCACTGTGAAGGCTAGAATGCAGTGGGTCCTACCGTCTATCTGAGATCACGCTCTTACCTTGAACCACCATCCCCATGCA
The DNA here is from genome assembly GCA_028566435.1 of Scorpiodoras heckelii. Lineage (NCBI taxonomy): Eukaryota > Metazoa > Chordata > Actinopteri > Siluriformes > Doradidae > Scorpiodoras > Scorpiodoras heckelii. The sequence continues at coordinate 15,528,790 of JAOVVH010000002.1, forward strand.
TAAGCCATAGGGAACGCAAGAATTTCATTCTCATTACTTTCTGGACAGACCTCATATAGATGGGCAGATCTGTGAGAAAGAAATGTAACCATTGAAATATATAAGGGTGACTTGTCTGGCTATTCCATGGACTAGCAGGAAAAAACAGGATATGTGTTTCTTTCTGACAGGTGTTAGTCTGCATAGACGACCCCAGCAACGGTTACCTATTCCTATGGTGATCCTTCCCTTTATGAAACATGGTGACCTCCATACTTTCCTCCTTATGTCCCGTCTGGGGGACGAACCCTTTGTGAGTATCTCCTCATGTTCATTTTAATAACAGTAATAATACTGTAGATGAGAATCACAAAAAACATTTTTAAAAAAAACTAGTGTTGTCACGCGATAAATTTTTTTAATCACACGATTAATTTTTTTAATTGCGCGTTAATCGCGGTTTAAACACACATTTTGATTTGTGTTGTACATGCAGGTCGGCATCGTAGGACCATTGAAAAT
>JAOVVH010000002.1:15546357-15556703 GCA_028566435.1 Scorpiodoras heckelii
GTTTTAACACACTTTTTGATTTGTCTTGAACGTGCAGGTTGGCATCGTAGGAACATTGATGATGATGTTTCCGTTTACCACTGGTCTATTTTAAGAGAAACGGCTGTTGAATGTTGCCTCATTATTCACATTAATCCATTTCCACACAACTGACCCTCGCGCGCCCTTTTTGGGAATTAAAGCTTGCCACTACTTTCTATTTTGTCCATTGTTGACTTACTCACAGTTATCAGATGTGTAGACCTGAGTGAGGGTGATAAACGTGCTGTGAACTGCCGCAGTTAATTCAGCCGCCTCTCACCAAAACACGGTTAAACTTTAAAGTGTCTGCGCATATATTTCAGACTTAACGGTAAAAGTCACAACGCCTTTATGTTGGAAGGAAAAGTCACCGCATTATAAAATGAATATCTCTAATATGTAGTCCATAAGTCTGATGGATATCAGTTCAGCGCTTATCACACTACATATGTATGAATTATCAAATGATTTTATTGTACTGATTTTAAGAAAATGGCATCCAAAGTCTCATTTTTAGTGTATTTTGCTGATATTGATATTAAACATTATAAAATGGCCATTTCTAATAAATAGTCGATAAATCCAATTGTTATCAGTTCAGAGTTTATCACACTACATATATATGAATGATCAAGAGATTCTACTACTACTTATGAGAAATATTTATTTTATAATGCAGTGACTTTTCCTTCCAACATAAAGGCCATTCGCTGATCTGTGCGTTGTGACTTTTACCGCTAAGTCTGTAATATACGCGCACACACTTTAAACACGCGGTTTAACCATGTTTTGGAAAAAGGCGGCTGGACAAACAACGGCAGGGCAGCGTGGCGTGTGTGCGCGAGCTAAGTGGGGGCGCGCGAGAGAGAGAGAGAGCTGAACAGGACATTTGTACACCGTTTTAAATTTACTCATATGGAAACCTGCGCATCCTCTTCATACTCGATATAATGAATATGGGCATTTTCAATATCGTGTAAAAAATAATATCGATATTTGCGATATATCCCCCAGCTCTAGCTGGGTGTGTTCTAAAAGACAGCACTCGACTGTATTTAGCATGATAAACAACACCGTTCAGACTCATTTTGTATGCTGTAGGCACTATTGAAATAAATGTGATGAATGTTTTGGTTGTGGTTGGAACATAAACGTACTCTTCGGTTGCAACGTGCCGCGTTACTCTAATTTAAATTGGCGAATCGATGCCTTTAATTAAACTCAAACTCTAATCAGATGAACAAAAGACAAAAACTATTTTTTTATTTAACATAACGAAAAGACAAATCATCGTTAATATTTCACTTTTATCAAATAAAGTCAAATGAATAATGAGGCAACATTCAGCAGCCATTTCTCCTTCATTATCAGTGGTTCTACAATGCAAATCAAAATGTGTATTAAAACTGCAATTAACGCACGATTAAAAAAAATTTATCGCATGACAGCACTAATTCTTAATTATTATTCACTCACGACAATTAATAGAGCCAGTGCACAGGTCTAAAAAGATGTGAAGGATTGACTGACCCCCTGCCTCTGTCAGTGCTAGCAGGGCTTTTTAGACTGATCATACTCTTAGTTCCTGACTTAGTGTCCCAGTATCAGGATGTCTTTATTGATGGAGATTTCAAGGCACTTCTGTAAGTTGCTCTGGATAATGGTGTCTGCCAAATGCCTTAAATGTAAATTGAAGCTTAATAACTTTTCTACTTCCCGCTGGGCGATGTGGACCAAAAATCATATCTCAGTTTTTTTAGGCTGAATAATGATGCACAATATATAATGGTATTTTCTACAAAGTGGGATAATTGTTCAGTCAAAGCCTCATGTGAGCACTTTTATGATCACAATTAAATGTAAAGACAAGGATTTCTTCCATGTTTGCACATATACAGGTGCAAATCAGAAAAATTAAAAATGAATATAAACACATCCTACATTTAAATAAAAATCAAATTGTTTCATTTTTCTCAGAGAAGTTTTTTCTATACATCTCTGAGAATGCTACCAATCAGAGACTGACTAAAATACACTAGTACAGTACACTGTATCATGTTAGGGTGTGTTCAGACTTGTAGTTCAGTTCTGTTGGTCCAGACAGAAGCAGAAAATCGATACATTGTTACATTTTAGTAAAGGTTCGGTTAGCATTCACGCCCACAAATTTACAGTCGAACTGAAATAAGTCTTAAAAAAAGAGGACATGACGTATGATGAACATGTGATGTATATTTTGTGAGCCAGTCATCAGAACAATGCACCATGTGCATATCGGGGTTGATTATAGCTGGTGATATTTTTACGAACTGGAAACACAGCAAGGGCTGGTAAAATGGATGAGTCAACATTTTTGTTTTCAATGCACTCTGTTGTCTCGCACTGCGTTTAGTTTCGCATCTTGTAACAGAATGTCCTTGTGTTTGGTTCATTTAGATGCCTTTGGTTCATACTGCGTTCTTGCTTCAAATGAGCTGCACCTCAGGTCATTTTGAAACTGAGTGAGACCCACCTATTCAGTCAGTCTCGGTTCGCTTATTTGGTGCATATCAGAGTACTTTGATTTCATTTATTGAAGGAAAAATGCTGTTCAGCTCTATCTAGCCCTGTGTGAAAAAGTAATTGCTCCCTTAGCTATTAAATCAATCAGGTAACCAAATTCAAGTGACTGTTGGGTTCAGTTTCACTAGCTACACCCAGGCATGATTACTACCAGACCTGTTGAATCAAAACATCACTTAAACAGAACCTGAGGTTGAACTACATATTTGTAGAACTGCAAACATGCAGTCGTCTCTGAGATCCTGCTGGTGGGGGTAGCCTGATTGTGGACTCGTAATAAGAACTAGTTATAAATTTAGATATCTTGCTGCTTTAAAACAACAAAAGCAAGCTGGGCTATTAGGTATCACAAGAGTATAAATGTATATTATTAACTGAAGTGTTTTAGATCCTGATCTGTTTTGGTTTTTTCAAATTGTAAGAGTGCTCTCTTTGATTTCAGCCACAGTATGAAGCGTCCATGGCCAGGAGGGCTGTCTGAACTCATTAAGGGTGCTCATGTTAAGGTAAAAAGGATCTCCCTTGAGAAAATCTACAGTGGTAATAACCAGCAAATGAATATTGATAACGTGGCTTCAAATGAGAACAATATGGATGTTGCATCTAAGGACTGTACGTCTGAAAACCTTTCAATCCCTGATGTTACCAAGGAGGGAATGGAAAGAGTATCAGTTTCCAAAAACACAGACTCCTCCACTTCTGAAAATACAACAGTGTCATTTTCTGCAACAAACATACAATGCATGCTAAACAAAACTACTTCCAGCACACCCGTAAATGAAAATTTAGTCACAGCATTGAGTGAAACAACACTGACTGATGAAATGCTGAGCAGCGAGGAAACTTCACAGAGTGTTGTCAAACCTCTTGACTGTGGAGGAGAAGTGAAGAAGAAACGGGCTGAGCCTGTTCCACTACCACTTCTTGCTCTATTTCTACAGCAATTGAAGTCAAAAACAAGACCCACCAGACCAAAGTCTGAAGCTTGTAGTTTGCCATCACAGTCTGATAAATCCTGTCAAGATATTTCAGTTGCTGAAAACCCAACATCCTCCACAGCATCTTTTAACCCCTCTCCTAACACGCAGTTACACGTACAACCAGCAGCTTCCCCCAGATCTCAAACCATCACATCATCCAATTTAACATGCACTGAACATGACACTGTCTCAACATCAAGTTCTGCCACTGATACTGTTACTGCCTCGACAGCCAGTGTTGTCCACGACACCCTGCAACTGTCCACACTATCCACTACTACCTCTGTGTTTGCACATAATGTCGAACCCAACACTAGTCTTTCAGACACCACATCTGACGCTAACATTGGTTCAGTTGCCTTAGATGATGCTTCCTCTATCTGTGTACCAAGCTCTGATCCTAAAACTTTTCCACCTACCACACCTGATCTTCCCAGTAATGAACTTGAGCATAGTAATGTCACTACGGACAAATCCACCACAGAGCCTGCTCGTGATTCCTGTAAATCCCTGTGTCCTGAACCTGTTCCAGAGGCTGTTCCACGGTCCCCATCTCCTGGGTTTAAAACCCTGTCTTCACCATCTTGTACACCATCCTCTCCATACATATCCGCTCCTTCCTCTCCTGACCCATTTCCACCAAGCATGTTCTCTGATAGACCCATACCTCCTAGAAAGGCACTTGATCCATTTCCACCTTGTTTATCATGCAGCAGACCAAGACCATTACTAGAGCAAGCTGCAACTTTACCACAGACATTCATAAGACCAACATCACCTGGAAATCCAGGTCCAGCTGTGTGTGGTGTTACTAGTGAGCTGAACTGTCCTGTAGTTTCCCCTGACCCTTGTATTCCAGAGGAATTAAAACAGCCCATGAAGACTAGTAAAAGCACAAAAAGCAAGGTGAAACAAAAGAAAGGTGGGAAGTCAAAGCTGAGTGAAGATACAGAGGTGATTAAAGGCCCCATTCCTGTCCCAATGCAGCCCAACCTTGAAGATGTGGAAGGTCAATTATTTGTTTCCTTCATGTCAAAGGTAACTTAAGCTTTCTGTGTGTACCGGTACTTAAAAATCAGGTTGAAAAATTATCAGCACTTACCCATGGCAGTGATGTGCTTCTTTCTGTGAAATACTGTCTACAAACAGAAAGCGCTCGAAATTCATCTTGGAGATGAAGAAGAGAATTTGCAGAAGACCATGGAAAACACTACGGGTAAGAAATGGGAAAAAAAAGATTGTGGTTCGCTGTGTAAGATCACTCACTGATAAGTTGGCCTTGATGTTTAGCTGTATTATCTGTAATATTTTATGTCACAGGTGAAGTCCATGATGAAAAGGAAAGCATTGATGCACTTGAAAAGGTCCTTCTGCGTGATTTAAAAAATATGAAATATAGACAGGTCATTCACCCAGTTCTACAAGCAGGTAAATGTACAACTTTGTCTCTGAAACCATCAGCACTAGAACCATTTGTTGAAATTTAAATAAGTTTACGACTTGAGGCATTTGCTGGAGTGGACTAAAAATATTCTGCCTGCTTCTCGAGCAGTGCATATCAGTGTCTATGTGGTTTGGTCTATACACGTGCATTTGGGCTATACATGGAGAACTTTACAGAATGTGGTGGAGGAAAACCAATGGTGTAGAGCTGATTAGCATGGTTTACATGGGAGGCTTGTGTTTGTGTGTGTGTGTGGGAGGGGGGGTTGTTGATTGATTTGCAGTTTTCAGACCCAAATAATGTAATTGTAAAGTCCCATTTTTAAGATTGTGATTATGCTGAGGTTTCAGAGAGACTAACCTGTAGTGGGAGTAGAAACCGTGATTTGTCCAGTAAAAACATGTCTATGCACATAATACACTACTCTGTATGCGTGTGCTTTTTAGTCTAGATGTTTTAAGGTTGATTTACTCTCAGAATATGCGTTTTAACTTGCAGTTGGTCTGAAGTTGAACCTTTTGGATGTTACGCTATCTATTGATCTACAGTATCTGGGTGTATGTTTACCTATTCCTCCACCTGCACTCTTACGTGAGGGAAGCTCAGGGACTTGCTCATCACAGGGTGAGTGATATAAAAAGCAAACCGATACCTGCTACCTATAACTGCTACCAGATTTGTGCTTATGGTCATTATTTTTCTTCCCAGTTCACTTTGTTTCTAGAACAGGGAAAACAACTGACATCACTAAAATTAAAGGCTGGAGAGAAAAGTTTTCCACAACAAGCTCTTCATCTGTTCCTGGAGGTACGTTACGTTACCATGTTGTAATATAATTAAGACTGTTGGGTTACTTTGGTGTGAAAATAATCCAGACGTATTGTGTTTTTTGTTTAGTCACCATGCCCTCTGATACAGGACAAAGGAACCTCTCTGCTTTCTGTAGTGACATGCTTGATGAGTACCTGGAAAGTGAAGGCAAGCTTATTGATGAGCGAGCTGCTAGTTTCTCACAGGCTGTTGTCAGTCCTGTGGCCTACCAGCTTCCTACCAAGAGCACAAGCTATGTTCGTACACTTGACAGTGTTTTAAAAAAGCAGGCACTTCCATTAGCAGCCACTCTCTTTGAGCCTTCTGCAACATCCAGAAAAACGGTGCTGACCCGCAAAAGCAAGGAAGCTGGGTCAGACATGAAACTGAAGAAATCTGTCAAATCCAGTCCCAAAAAGCCAGTTTCCAACACAGACAAGAAATCAGGGGGAAGCTCTTCAAAGAAATCCATGAAATCTGATGCATCAAAATCAGTATCTAGTGTGTCATCTACTGCTCCTGGCTTGCCCCAAAGTAAAAAATCTCCCAAAATGAAGACCAAGAAGGGACCTAAGACCTCACAGCATCCTGTCCAGACATCTGCAAAGCCTGTTAAAGATAGTCTGTCAGTGTCTCCTGCAGGAAAAAACGCTCCTAGTACCCCTGGTTCAAACCTACCAGTGGGGCGCAGTTCAGGCTTACCCAAAACCCTAGTTAAACTAAGGGATATAGAAGATGGTGCAGTCTGGGAGGGGAAAAATCGTACCCATATCACTGCAGAACGGGCAGCCATTGCTTTGTCTTGTCTCGTCACAGCAGAGGTATGTGTGAAGCTAAGAGTGACTTTGTCGTAGTTAACCAGATTCTTTACTAATAGTCTGATTAATCCTGTCTCTCACTTTTACCGTGTCTTGTTTGTCCATTTCTCTGGATTCAGGGTACAATAGGAGGAGGCCCTTCTACTATCATAAAGCGACGTGCACCACCTTGCCTCAATGACTTTTGCCGATTAGGGTGTGTATGTGCAAGTCTTGTTCAGCAGAGGCGCCAGCAGCATTGTGGCAAACCGCAGTGCATGCTGGGTTGTGACTGCCTTCGACGCAAAGTAGTCCTTTTGAAAAACGATGAAACAGATGAAGGGTCTCCACCTCCAAGTCATGCAGAAGAAAACGGAACCAAAGTGAAAAAGAAGAAAAACCGTCTCTCTTATAGTGAGTATGCTTTCATCAGTTTGGAGGTGAATGAAAAGTACTAATTTACAGTTCATAATGTTGCTGTTGTTCTTGTTCTTTAGTTCTTTCAGGTCCTGATGCAGCACCTGAGGCAGCCCTTCATGTAAAAACATTATGGGTTCAGGAAAAAGACTCGGATTCCGAGCAACTTTATATTCCTGATCCTGCCACTCTTCTTCACCCTCAACCAGTATCAAAAGATCTACAAAAAGACTTGGAGAACGATCTTCATCCTTCACCTAAACGAGCAGCTGTGAGAGCTGTAAGAATTTTAAATCTGTTTAACTGATTTGTGATATTCGGACTTCTGTTTAAAACTTTGTGGCATACTTGACCTACTGAATGTGGCTAAGGAGGCGTACACACGTACAAAGCTGTGTGGCAGTGATAATTACATCCATCTGATTAGTTGTTATAATATATTTTTAAAAATATGTGATTTCATTAGGAAAGAAAATTTTTTTACATTTTACATCGGTAGTACTGTTAGTGATTTTTTTTTGCAGCATTTGTGAAACAGAAAAAATGTATGTATGAAATAAATACAATAAATAATAATAATAAAATTAATAGGTTCATACAGTTGGGGGATAGCAAAGAGTAGTATACATGGTATAGTATAGACCACAGATATACAGCTGTGGCATTGCTGTTTTTGCTGTTTATGAAATTGTATATGCCTGCTTGCTTGGTGATACAAGTATGTGATATTAAGCCTATTCTTCTTTCAAACCTTGGTATTCAGATTGAAAAGGAAGGCTTGAGGACGGTTAAAAATCAGGAAAGTCTGGATTGTGCTCGTGTGAAGCCATTCTGTTGGAAACAACAGTCTCCTTGTAGACAAAGACGCACAAAGGTGAGACTCTAATGCCAGTAGGGAAGTACTACTCAAACTTCTTAATCATGGACATGGACCTGATAACATTTTCTCTGTTTTCAGGAAGGTCATTCAGATCTCAGCTCACAGGACTCACCGCAAGGTTGGTGTTCAAGCTTTATTAATGGCACTTAAATATCAAATAATTCTAATAATTTAGCTACATCATACATATGTGTATATGTTGTTAAAATCCATTACCCAACCATCTTGTTGATATCCCTTTTACAGAGATGGAGGAAGGAGAACTGCGGCCACCTACTCAGTCCGGCCCCACCAGACGGCTGGAAATTGTGTCCAAGTGCAAATGGGCATCAGAAGGCAGCAGGAACATTGTCCTGCGTACAGTGTGTGATCGTATGGCACAGGACCGTCTGAAATACCCTTTCTGGATCAGCAAATACTACATCCATCTCACATCCGAGACTAAAAAGGAGACAGATGAAGGATGCATCATTACATATAAAGTGGTTATCTCTGAGCCCCACTTAGAGGCGAGTGAAGAGAAGAAGAAGGAAGAGAGAATAAAGCAGCTAGAGGCTCAACTGATTGAGACCATAGGGAAAAGTGAAGTGAAGGGCCTCCCCCTCCTCTCTCCAGTCACTCCTGCAGGTTTGCTAAAGGCTAAGAAAAAACCTTCTGGTGCTCTGGGGCAGATAATGGTAAGCATGCTTTACACTTTAATGGTGCTTTCACATGTGCAATGTTTAGTCCTTTTAGATCAAGCCTTAGTGCATTACGTTCTTGGTACAGTTTGTTTGAGTAGGTGAGAACACAGAATTTACATTCAAACAGCAGATTCACAACCAACTAAACCAACTTGGTGAATACTGTAAGTTTCTACCTTGAATAAACCCAAAGGCATTTTCTTTAACTGGCAAAAAGACCCTTGAGGTGTACACTGTGCCTAGGTGCAGAGTTGAAATGAAGCTGATTATTCAGTGTTCTGAGTTGCTTACAGTATGATTAAGCATTTATGTAGCATGACAGCTGTGTTTTCTGTGCTCTGTTGATTTCATTTTATTTTTTACTTCTGTCTGTGCTTGGCAAAGGGTTTTTCTGTCACTGCATTTCTGAACAGGGAATGAAGATGTATGAGATAAGCTAATGGTTTTTTTTATGTTGGTTTAAATCAAAGAATAAACAAACCAAATGGTTTGTTTCAGATTTGACAAAAAGACAAATAGGTGTGAAAACTGTCTGAGATTTGTTTTTACGAGAGTCTCGTTAAGTCTATCTTAATTTCTGGCACTCGCTGTCATGATCGTTCTGTATAGGTCAATGGAAAGCTATATCCCCAAGCCAAATTAGAGCTGGGCCAGATGGGGGCTTTGCACCCAGCCAACAGACTGGCTGCTTATATAACAGGAAGAGTATCTGTGGCTAACAGTCATGACCCTAAAGCTGTTACCACAACCACCAAAACCTTTCATACACATTCTACCACCCCCAGCACTGTGGCCACAACAACTGTTACCAGCACACTTTCCTCAGCTTTGACATTAAACAAGCCTACAGGTAGGTCCCAGCTGTTTAACCTCAATAGTCCACAGATTGTCTATTCTGAGTCCATTTAGATTTGCTTTGTTTTTTTAAACATTACAGTAATATGTAAGTCTGGTTAGAATGATACCATAATCATTATGAGTTCCATTAATATGAATAAGTTTTTTTACTCTTGGATAGTTCTCTAGAAGATTGGTTAGATGAGAAATACTCTCAGTAAGTTGATATTCAGTGTAATTAGAAAATTGCTAATTACACTGAAAATAGGGAAAGTGGTGTTAATCCAAGCTTGTGGAGATTGTTAACCTCCGTTTTAATTTCTCTTTTCGAACAGTTGCTAAGCACCATGTAGGAACAGAGTTTGCCGAGGTCGATATCAGCTGTGTAAATTCCCAGCAGCAGAAGACAGCCAGTACTAGTACATTACCAGTGCAGAGCACAGTTAAACATGTCCTCATTCCGTCTTCCTCTGTGTTCACTGGATCCACTGGGATTTCACTGTCCCATAACTTGCCTGCAAAGTCGAGCATATCTTACTATGCATCTCCTACATCTGGCACTACAGGTACTTCCACCTTTTTAAGATTATTGCATTATTTCAGACAGATTGGCCCATGGTTTTTACTACTTAGGGCGTACTCACACTACCGTACACGGGCACGGTTCGCTGCCAAAGCCCGGTTTGTTTGGCAAGTGTGATTGCGCCGAACCGTGCACGGCACGGGTAGCCCGCTTGGAAGAGGTGGGCCAGAGCACGGTTCGGTTGGACTCGGGCACGGTACGCATGCAGTGTGAGCGCAATCCGTGCCCAAGGGCGAAACTAAACCTTGACGTCAATGATGCGACGTTAATCAATCAGAAGTACAAACAAACAAACTGTATTATTATAGCAGGTCTAGTTCTTATCTTGAACT
>JAOVVH010000002.1:15557376-15568842 GCA_028566435.1 Scorpiodoras heckelii
CCCCCCCCCCCCAACCGGGCTCCAGCACGGTACAAGGAAAGCGTGCCTAGTGTGAGTATGCCCTTAATTACTGCTACTGTTGCTACTATTACTTTACCTAATTTTGTACTAGTACCTCTAATATAATACGTTAAGTTGTATAAATTACTGTATACTAGAAAGTAGACCCCATGTATGGAGAAGTTGGGATATTTTCTAAAATGCAATAAAAACAAAAATCAGTATTTTGTAAATTCACCTGAACCTTTATTTAACTTAGAAAAGTACAAAGGAATGACTTATGACAATATTTTGGCTGACCAGCTTGATTGTATTTTGAATTTGATGACTGCAACATGCTCAAAAAAAGTTTGGGGGGGGGGGTTATAGAATATTCAAGTTAACACTGTTTTGAAATGTTACACAATAAGCAGGTGAACGTATCATGACTCTGTATGAAAAGAGCATCCACCAAAGTCTCAGGCTTTGCCAGCAAAGATAGATCACGGCACACCACACCACACCACAGAATTTTCAGTGCATGTAGGGCAAAGCTAGAAACCACTGTTAAATGTGCATGACCTTTGAGCCCTCAGATGGCATTGCCTGAGAAACGTCATGCTGCAGTGATTATATATAGCCATGTGAGCTTGGGAGAGCATCAGAAAGCCATCGTTATTGTGGCTTCATAGACGGTGTGTCTGTGCTTGACTGCCTTTCCAGCAGTCCAGATCTGTCTCCTATTGAAAGTATATGGTGCATCACAAAGATGAGAATCGGACAACGGCGAACACGGACTGTTGAGCAGCTGAAGTCTCGTATCAAGCAAGAATGTACAAACATTCCACTTTCAAAACTGTAACAATTAGTATCCTCATTTCCTAAATGATTAAACAGTGTAATTAAAAAGAAAGATGACATAACACAGTGGTAAACATGCCTCCGTCCAGCTTTTCTGGGTGTGTTGCAGATATCAAATTCTAAATTTGTTTAGATTTCCAAAATACTTTCAAGTTGGTTAGTGAAAACATTGGAAAGCTTTTTTTGTACAGTTGTCAATTAAATAAAGGTTGAAGAGAATTAACAAATCACTTATTGTTTGTTTTTAATGCATTTTAGTAAATATCCCAATTTTGTTTGTATATGTCAGGAAAATAAATTACCTTTATAATGGTATAATTAATAGTACAATTATAATGTTATTTTATTCCATGTTATGTGCACACCTGATGCCTCCACGTACAGCACCTGAATGTGGATCACTTGCATCTGAGAAGACTTTTGTGGTGAATACTACTGACTCAAATGTAGCGCTCTCTGGTAGTGGAATTAGGTTGATTCAGCCACCAACTTCCACTCAAACAGCTGTTCCAGGCCAGAGGATGGTGATGTTTAAGACAACTAATTCTCATGGCCAAGTCATCCATCTTGTGCCTCTCAACCAATTCAGGGCTGTTAATCCCAGCATCATCATACATCCTCAGCAGTGTAAGTGTACAAGATATTTTTGTCTGTTTAATCAAAACATTGAGTCTTTCATTTATTTCAGCAAGACTATTATCAATAATTTGCTTGTTTATTAAAAATGGTAGCCAAAAGTCTATGTATAAGATAAACAGTCATCCTGAAAGGAGATTTTATGATGAACTGATTTATTTTTACATTTTCTTTTGCAGCGACTCTTATCCGTTTACCTGCCTCCAAACCAGTCCAGCTGACTAAGCCTCAAACCTCCATAACTGTCCCTCCTCCATTTGCTACACTAGATCAGAATATGGCCCCAGTACACAGTACAACTGTGGACAGCATCACGACAAGTAGCACCTCCCCTATTGCAACAAAACCAGCCACCCCTCTCTCTGGCTCAAAGACCTTGCTATTTTGTAACAAACCTAGTACGGTAAAAATCATACCAGGAATTTTTAGGGATATGGCCACAAGCAATCTTAGAATTCTACCTCAGAAAGTTTTTGAAGATCCCAAAATAGTAAAAGATCCCAGAATTGCATCTTCAGCATCATCAGCTCAAAGCTCTTCAGAGGGACAGTCTGCAAATCAAGGCTTACAGCTCACTTCCCAAAGCTGCTTAACCCCTAAGAACCAAGACCCTGGAAAATTAGACAACCCCATGCACACCAGTCCTACACCAACCAAGGACTCTTGTGAAGACAACTCTCAGTGCTCCAAAATGTCACCTGAAAATGTGATTTTTACAGACCACTCATATACCTTTGAAATGAAGACAAGCACACCATCTAAAAAGCCTGTTGACGTTTCTAAGGTTAGCGCTGATCCTGCAAACAGCTCTACATATCACATGCTTCTAAAGGAAGTGCTGGATTCAAGGCTTATTGAAGAAGCTGAGGGTTGTGGTACCAGTGGTGCCACCTCAGCCACTGAGAGTTGTGATGAATCTAAGCTCGGATCACATCTGCTGGATGATAAGGTTGATTCCGACTTAACAGAAGAATTAACAGAAGATTCAGACATGTATGATGACACTGACTCCAGCAAGTCCAGTGACGAAGAGGATCTGTGTGTAGATGCTGTAAGGGATTAGGCCATTTAAAAATAGTACTTGCTTTCATTATGATTCATGTTGAATGAAGTCCTATGCTGAATCTTTCTCTCTGTTTTCCTTCCAGGATTCTGAGGAAGAAGAAAAGAATAAAGAGAAGCAGCAAGACTCTGTTTATGCACAGGTGCAGGATTTGACTGAGAAGGATGATGATGATGAGCTGGTTGATATCGAAACATTTGAGGAGGGAGCTGAGAAAAGCCCTGCACCACGTGAGCAGAGGCAACATGACAGGTGAGACTAAAGCTTGCAGAAATCCTGTATAATAATATAAACACTACCTGGTCGCCATCTGGCTGTACAGAATGAAAAATGAATTTTTCTTGTTTTTGGCAGCTGTTTGTTTGGTAAAAAAAAAAAAGTCTAGCTATAATTTGCCTGAAATGTTAAAGTTATGTGGACTTCAATGTACACTACTGAGAATGAATGAAATTTCATTCTTATAACTTGGGCCTTTATTATAAAACAAAACATTCTTTTCTTTTGTCTTGATTTAACAGCTTTCAAAATCAGTCATCAGATGAGGAGAATGAGCAAGAAAATTTGGTATGTCTTTTACTGCATTGTAGGGATGGGCAATATGACAGTATAATGTCAGTATCGTGATACATTTTTGCATTGTAGATTTAAGATGCATCAACAATACAGTGTCTACCCACACATAGACTTTACTTGGGCAGGCCACACAGGTATATCAGCAACCAGCAAGGGTATACATGGTGACCCATTTTAACTTTTATTATTATTTTTTTAATGTTTCATCTGTCCAGGAGAACAATGCCTTGGTTGATTAACTAGTGGACAATCTCCCCTCGTTCTACCTCACATGTACCTGATTGTTTTGTTGTCGCTGACAGTTGCATGTGCTCGGCAGGGAAACAGAGAGAGAGTGATGTTCTCGGGTGTTATGTTAGACGCAGACACAGTGCATATTTTACAACCAATATTTGCAATGGAGCACCTTACATACAGAATTATTTAGCGTGCAGGGAAACACAGCAGTTTCACAACAGCAGATTCAACCCAGTGGCATTTGAGCACATGTGCTGCCACTTTTTTTGGTTAACCTTAACAACTGTCAGGATAAGCAACATTTCAGTTGTTGTAGCTGGGTTTCTGATACATTTTTGCAATAAAACTGAAATAAGACAACACTATTGTGTTTCATCCAACATCTAAAAGCCTAATATGTGGTTGCTAGGCTAGGGCCTGAATCATTCTTAACTGCTGTGCATTAGACTAACATTATATTTTAACCTGTACGCTAAAACAAACGGTTTTTGAATGCATATAGACATTCACAAATTAAATATTCCACAAACTGGAGCTTATGTGACCTGCATAAACTAATGGGTTGTGTAGACACCCCGATATCAGACAAAAGTAGGCCTATGAATTTAATACCCAAGAATAACTTAATACCTAGCTAATAATTTAATCAACTGAAATAATTATCAGCATGAAATATCAAACAATTAAACTGAAATTTGATAGTGGACTTTAATGATATGTGGGCATATAGACTGCATGTGCAGGAGTAAAACTTTACTTCATACAGCTTAAACTGAGCATAATATTATTTTATTGGAACCACCAAAACAATTACACAAGCAAGAGTACAACTTTACTGACCTTTACCTAAGCATTTATATAGAAACAAGTACAGTCTGGATTATAACATTTTGAAATCACATTAAAACACTGATTCATATTAACTGAATTAATTATTAAAATCGCCCAGCACTAGCCCAGAGTTTTACAAGAAAATATTCCCCACACCATTACACCACCTCCACCAGCCTGGACTTTCAACACAAAGCATGTTGGGTCCATGGATTCATGCTGTTGGCACCAAATTCTGACCCTACCATCTGCATGCCTCAGCAGAAATCAAGGTTCATCAGAGCAGGCTAGGTTATTCCAGTCTTTAACTGTCCAGCTTTGGTGATCCTGTACCCACTGCAGCCTCAGCTTCTGTTCCTGGCTGACAGAAGTGGAAGCTGTCCGGGTCTGCTGTTGTAGCCCATCTGCCTCAAGGTTCTACATGGTGTGCATGCTGAGATGCTTTTTTACTCACCCCAATTCTACAGAGTGGTTATCTGAGTTACTGTAGCCTTTTTGTCAGCTTAAACCAATTTATCTCTGTCAACAAGGCATTTTTCATTTATTTCACCATTCTGAGTAAACTTTATAGACTGTTGTGTATGAATCTTAGGAGATCAACAGTAATGTTGGATTCACACATACGTTTTGCTCATGTTGCTTGTGGCAGAAGCTGAGGAAAGTTCAACTTTTCAAGCATCAATGAAAGCAGCAGCCAATGAAGTTGCATTTATGCAATTATTCCAATGCAGGCACTATCCAATCAAATAGTGTTTATGCAAATATATTGAGAGCTCTCAACTGGGAAAAAAAAAATCAATCAAGATGGCGGCCCTACTGTGTAGATGGGCGTTTTTAATGTAAATGTTTTGCTTTTTATCTATTAGATTTTTTTTAAGTTGGAGAAATAGGCACTGTTCAATCTGATGATCCCATTATTGTAACCAAAAGATATGTCTGAGGAGATCTTTTCTCCATTCTGGTGGTTCAGCTTAACGTTTTTTCGAAGTTAAGATATTTACAAGATATTTTTGTTTTTGCCCATCCCTACGCCATTGTATGATGTAAGATTTTTACCTTTTCTGCATGACTTTGAAGTGTTTTCAAAGTGGCTTTAAAATATATATAATATAAATATTAAATAATCCCCACCTTTTGTAGTTTAAACTTAGGAGGAGGAAGGACGAGAAGATGAGACGCATTACAATGAGGAAATGTTTTTACAATCTGCAGCAGACTCTCAATATTGAAGATCCTAAAGTTCCCAAAATAAAGTTACTCTCAGAGGTGCGTTGGACGTCATCAATGCTAGAATGCTTGTACTGTGTTTTACTGTGTTAAAGTCTTTCAGTGTTGAACATTGTACTTATGATGACTATAATCCTCTAATTATTTTAAATGGTCTTGTTATTATTAGGCCCTGAAAGAAATTCACTCTCTTACTAAACGAAGAGATCGCCTGGTGAAAATGCGGAACAAGCTGAGAAGGAAAAGAGCTTACTACATTGAAATGGCATCACAGTTATCTGGTACTACAGGGTTCCATATCATACTCACGTTTTGTCTCTGCCTTGTTTCAGCAGCATTTATTCATCTATTCGTTCCTGACTACTTAATTTTGAACTGTGGGTATGGTGTTGTAGGAAATGTTTTGGGTGTGTTGAAAGGGCAGTTACAATGATGTTTGGGAGTTTAAAGTGATTTAATCTAAAATCTACTGTCTCGTAAGTATGGTCTCATAATTATTGGCACCCTTATAGTTAATATTTTCTGCCATGAAGAGAATGACAGCACAGGGTCTTTTCCTGAAATGTCTAACAATGCTAAAGTCTCTTGTAGTATTCAAATCAAATTTTGCCACATCAACTTTTGAGACTACAATATTTTTAGATTAATTTAGACTAATGTTATTAGTTTATTATGTTGAGTCATTCCAATTGGTTGCTTGCAATCTGTGAAATCTGAGTCTGAAATGTTTTGGTCTCAGAAATGTCTGTTTATAACATATTACACTAAACACTAATATTGGTCAGTGTTTAGTTTACCATTCAGTTTTATGAGGATGGAAAAAAATGAGTCAAAATAACAAAACTGTTTTGAATAATTCAATAGGAGATTACCAGCATCTCTATAGTACTAACATATTTAGAGAACCTGAAACAAAAAAAACAGACTTGAAAGATGATTATTGATAGCTTCCTGCATGACGGAGGAAACTATATTTTGGAAATACAATTTACTATCTGGGAAGGGGAAAAAAGATCTTTTGGCATGTTCAGAAATAAATAAATAAATATAAAAAAAAAGCTTTTAAACCACATGTCCATACATATCCACAAATGAAGTTGTAGCATTATTTCAGATTTTGTCCTGCTTTACAGCTTTGGTATACTATAACACTACTATAGTTAATAAAATTTATCTCTTATAAATGTATAATGTTCTTTTTATTTTCTTAGGAAAAAACAAATCATCCATCTCTCAGAACTTGGATGAAATCATTGCGAAGCAGAAATCTCTGATGATTGAAGACAAAGCAAATGATACCAGTTGTACAGTTATAAAAAGAAACCGGAAAGAAGCAGGTACCAGTGTCAAAGCTGAACATCTCAGCATTAGCAAACAGAAACATCTGAGATTCAAGGACCAAGGCACAGAAAATGTCAGCACTAATCAGAAAATGATGGTTACCAAACCCAGTCAGCCAGCCAAACCATCTAACCCCACACTACAGCTAAGAAAATGTCCTTCAACCGTTCCAGTTCCACGCGAGAGAATAAGGCCCAACATCCTGTCCCGCAGCAAGTCTCAAACCCTGGCTACTAATCAAGGTTGGTACTATAAGGAAGAGGACACTACAGTGCCATATGCATCCAACATCACTCTAACTTGATCAGGTCTAATTGTGCCCTTAAATGTAACTGTTTGTTAAAATGACTTCTGTGTGGCTGTAAATAAATATGCCTCAAGCCTTTGCTTTTTAAGTTTCTAAACTAATCACAGGTGTGTAGGTCTGATTAAAAAACAAAAACAAAAAAAACTCTATGGTAGCTTCAGACTGGGGAAATGATCCAGCATTTTACAATATAGTGATAAGTAGCTAGGTCGCTGTACTCCTAATTGCATAAGCCACATTCACATTATATGGAAGAACTTGGGGGGAGGACACTAATTATCACTGTTAGCATTTTTATCTCCAATGCTGTTACACTGTTTATCAGCAGATGTGATAATTTCAACATGTCTACAAGGCCTAAATACAAAACATTTCTTGTGTGTCTTGTATGTCTTTTCCAGTGCTTGATCCTCAGGTGATTCCAGTGGTGGAAGCAGTAGTGCCATGCAATCAAATCATTACTATAAATAACCCTCTTCAGCCCGTTGACATCACTCCTTTAGGAGAAAAGCCATCATCCACACCAGGTGAGTTCTTCAACATGCAAATGTAATTTTTTAAATTAATGACATTAATGTTATGTTTTGTACTTTAAAATTAGAATATAACAATATAAATTATTTCTCTAATTTTTCTCAACCCAAAGGCATTGCAGCTGTATCCATAACTGTTCCTCCCATCTCCCATCCGATACGTGTAGAGAAACCACTTCCCATATTGCAGCCACAAGTCTTTAAACTGGCCGGCAGCCCTGTTAACACACCAGGTAGCTTCTTACTAGAGCTAATGCAGCCGTTTAGATCTTAGTCGCATAACTTTCGGACCTTGTATATTTTTATACTAAGAACATTGTGTATGTAGTCTTGAAAATTAAAATATGAATATTTTGTTAATCACTGTAATTGTCATTTAATGCTTGACAAGATTTTAGATTTTCCTTTAAGATCATTACATCCTTAATTTGCATTTTTATTCTCATTTACAGTTAATAATATAAGCCTACCCAGGATTTCCAGTATTGTTTCTTTGGTGCAGACAGAAAAGCTGCTCGTTACACCCCCAGGTGTAGCAGCCATTCAGACTCAGTCAGCATGTAACTCTTCAGCTGGGGAGGCTCAGCAGAATCCCTCTACTAATGAAGTCGCTCTTGTGGAAGAGGAAGAACACTCAGACAAACTGCTTCCAGAGGTTGTGCCCAAAAAACCTGTTCATGATGCGGTCAACATAGAAGAAGATCCAAAAAAGCAAGGGGAAGATGAAATCAGTGTACGTAAACCCTCGCATGATGACCGCCTGATGTCATTACTCGATGAGCTTGTTTTCCTCAATCAAAAAGCTGAACTGCAGGGGACAGCTCCAGATCTTACAGAGGAAGATGATGTACTGACAGAACTGCTTACTGACAAAGATGCAGATATGGACAGAGATGATGAACGCTCTCTCAGTCCTCTGTTTCTCAAACTAGATGAGGATCTCATAGCATCGCCCACCTCAAAGGATGAGGAGATAGATGATATTCCTCCTAAGGTAGATGACCTTGTGAATGTTATATTCGGGTCTGAGTCTCCTCCCAATTCGTCAGAGATAGAGACTGTTACAGCAGCCAGTGAGGATGGTACCCACGGTTCAGTATGCCATGTTAAACATGATGCTCCAACACCACCCCCTTTGCTGCAGATGAAAACTGGAGGATGTTCTACAGCAGACTCTCCGAAGGAGCAGGCCAATTTGTCATGGCGGCCAATGCCAAAGCTTGCTCCTCTAGGACTAAAGACTCAGGAGAGTGGACACCCTAAATTGATCAGTCCTCATGCCCCCAAATCAGACTCAAAGCTCCCTAGTCTTCATAACACGTATGTATAATAAACATCATCAGGGATATCCATTGTTTCACCTTAACTCATATATTTTCTGACATAGGACTGTTATTTATTTGTTTCTGAGTAATTTTTTTATATCCTGTTTCAACAAGAACTACCTGTTGTGCCTCTAGTGGATCCAAAGATGTTTAGTTTGCGGTTTTCTATGAGTGCAAATTGATTTCAGTTTTTGGAGAAATCGTTAATCTTCCTTTTTGTTTTATATGAGGAAGGCATTAGCATGAACAAAAATGTCCACAGCTATGTGTACATTACTGTAAATATTGTAAAAAGTCAACAATCATTTCTTAGGAAAATTGTATATTGCATTGTATAGTACCAGATGTCCAAGCCATTTAATAGGCGGTGGCATTTTACCCATTGAATGTGATTAAAAAAAACTAAAACAAAGGTACAGTGGATGTTGCTTAATTCCCCAGTGTTTTGCCTAGCTCTAAGCTAACAGATGCAGGCTGCTGACATGTATAATCAGCACAGCTGCATGAAGAAAGCAAACCACCAATAATAACAATGGATTAATAATACAATAAGGTTAAACTGAAGAGAACTTACTACATTATTGTTGAAATGACATCAGTAATGCACTTTCTGTCCAGCACGGTAGACCTTGTACATTTAACAGACAAAATTACAAAACATTCAGTACTTCAATAACTAATTTAATTCTATTTGTTATATACAAACACTTAGAAATGGATGGCTGCAACACACAAAAATTGGGACAGAGGCACAGTAAGACTGAAAACGTTATACAAGTAACTCTGGTAGGTTCAACCATTAGCAGTTTATCTGGTATCAGTTGAGAACATCAAGATTGAGTATAAAAGGAGCATCCAGTGAAGGCTTAATCTTTGTTGGCCAGTTTGATGGCCAGGCCTTTCTGTGAGGAGTTTGCATGTTCTCCCTGTGTCTGTGTGGGTATCCTCTGGGAGCTCCAGTTCTTACCCACAGTCCAAAGACGTGCATGGAGATATTATATGTGACCTAGTTGTGTGTGAATGTGTGTCTGTGTCAGCCCAGTAATGTACTGGTGACCTGTCCAGGGTTTTCCCTGCCTTCCGCCCAATGAGCACTAGGATAGGCTCCAGCACCCCATGATAATGAATGAAAGTAAGTTGTTATGAATTGGGGCGGGGGATATGTACACTCAAGGTTGGTAGGACTCCTGCCCCATCACACATCCCACCCCATTCCCCCGAAAATTAGAAGTGCACCGGGGCAGACTGGTCATTAGGAAGTTGGGGCATTTTCCCGGTGGACCACTCGAGTTAAATCTTCCTGGGCCACCTGTTTTTTTCCTTCTCCAAATTGGCTGCTGGTGATTAATGTTGAGCTAACTGGTGGCATAGATTAGGGTGAAGCTGGCTTCTTATGACCACCACAGCTAACCTTGGTGGTCATAGTTTTTGTCAATTTTTTTTTTCTTCCGTTTTTTCCCCTCCACTAATATCTGTTTGGCAGTATCATATACTAAGACTTCACCAGTCCACATGAAATTTGGTATGTTTGTAGCTGTACAAGTCTGATACGGCATATAGGGTTTGTGTCCTTAGGTGTGTGTTGCCCTTAGTGCTAGTGCCCCCTGAATAGGGTAGGCTCAAAGCACTTTGGGCAATAGGTCAAGAACACTTGCCAAAAATTATGAAATTTTTATGCCGTATCCAATAGGTGGCACATTCCCCTAGCTCATTGTGATTCATTTGTGATGTGGTGCCACTTAGTGAATAATGTTCAAAGCAAAAAAAACCCCATAGCATTTCAATAGCTAATTTCTTGTAATATAAAGTCCCAAACTTCATGAAATTTTGCACCCTACACCCCTGCTAGGGCAGCTCTATCAGGGTACGAGTGTCACCTCCAATGAGAAGGTCCTGGGTTCAGTCCCAGGTGGAGCGATCTGGGTCCTTTCTGTGTGGAAGTCTGCATGTTCTCAGATGTCCATGTGGGTTCACTCCGGGTACTCCAGTTTCCTCCCACAGTCCAAAGACATGTAAGTTAGGTGAACTGGAGATACAAAATTGCCTGTGTTTGACATTGAACTTGTGATGAAACGTGTCTTGATGTAACTTTGTTAATGTCATGAATAGCCATAGATGTTAAATAAATCGATAAAGACAATAAACATCACTACATGTTTCTTTAGAAATAGACGGATTTCGTATATAGGGAGCGATGAAACCGACATTATAATATCTCAAAAACTGTTTAAGCAACACTTTTTGAAATCTGGTGTGCTTATACAGTGAGATTTCACTTCATTCTTACTGTCTGTTTCAGGGTCTCAGTGTCTCAGGGTATCAGTGTCTCAGGGTATCAGTGTCTCAGGGTATCAGTGTCTCAGTGTTTCAGGGTATCAGTGTTTCAGGGTATCAGTGTCTCAGGGTATCAGTGTCTCAGGGTATCAGTGTTTCAGGGTATCAGTGTTTCAGGGTATCAGTGTTTCAGGGTATCAGGGTCTCAGGGTATCAGGGTCTCGGCCTTAACCGGTCACCATTCCAGCTTAAATGCGTAAAGACAGGATATTGCGCCTG
>JAOVVH010000002.1:15585628-15596754 GCA_028566435.1 Scorpiodoras heckelii
GTAATCGCCAGAATCCAGCCTCCGTTTCACCTCCTCGCCATCCATTTATGCATTTTTCTGGCGCTAATCGAAACGCATCACCTGACCGCTCATTTACCGCGCAAACCCTGTGTAAAATTTCCATTTCTGTGGTTTCCTCTTTGTTTTGGTGCTGTCCACGCATACATACGTTCCAGAAATGGCTGCGTGGTGATGTCAGGACGTCCCGCATATTTACACACTGGAGGCGGACAGCCAGCAGATTTGTTTTATTTCTTTATTTTTTAAAATCGATTTTGGGACATTTTAAATCGATTCTGAATCGTAGTAAATGATAATCGATTTTCTTATGCGAATCGATTTTAGATAGATAGATCTATCTATCTATCTATCTATCTATCTATCTATCTATCTATCTATCTATCTATCTATCTATCTATCTATCATTATGGGTCTAGGCAATAAATCTGAGATAATTGAGGAGAAATTTTTAATTCTGTAAAGGTGTAAAAGAGAGGTCACTGGATGATTTTTCTCATAGGGTTTAAAGTGAACATTTGTTGCTTTGTGTGTCTGTGCTGGATTGTTTTATCAAGTTTAAATTGAGTCATAAACCTGAGTCAGTACTATTTACACATTATTATTGTAAATTTATCATAATATTATGGCTATTATTGAAATGGTTAGTGTAGATGTTGGACTGAGGTAAAAATATTATTTTGTGTGTGTCAGCTCAAATATAATTATTTAGAATTAGTGGTCTTTTGCCAAGTGTGTTTAATGAATAGTGCTCGTCTTTAAAAAGTGGCAAACCTGATGGCTGATAAGTGGCTAATTATGATGGCTGATCATAATTAAATTTGCAGAGCTTTATTTAGATTTATTAGTCATATACTCTGAAGTACCAGAAAAACTGGTATAATACTTAATACCCAGTTAATACAGGGTAGGTCCCCCACAGGATCTTGGAGGAAGTGTTGCACAGTCCTCACACTGATGTTTGCTGAGGCCCCAGCATTGAATTCTGATGTTACTTGAGGCAGTGTTGCACGCCTTTCACGTGAAACAGAATTCTTGTAGTTACGTTACACTCTTGAAATGCCGATACGTGAAAATCCAAACTTTGGTTCTACCTCCAAAATCCCATTATGCATCTCACAAGCTCCAACTATTAAGCTGCATTATTAAGTCGCAAAACTGAGATAATTTGCCATTTTCACAGTGGAAACAACTCTAGAAGCTTCCATAGATGTCTGTTGCTTCATATACGCACTGACATGTATAGGTGGCATTGCTATGTATTTTGCAAAGGCTCCAGTACCAGTTTTTCTGGTACTTCAGTGTGCATTGTTAAAGTATGCATTACATTTTAAATGTGTAATAAAAAAAAGCTGTCTATCATAAGCATGGAGATTTCATATGGACATACTTTAACTATTTGTTTTGAATGGTAAATTATTTATCATGGGTTTTTTTTAATGTGGAAAGTTTGTAATCGATTGCAGTTTTTTGCAGTTTTATCATTTGCATACCTGCATGTAGTCCCTGCTGTTTGTTAAATGTTTGGAATTTCATTAGTCACAAATGACTGGCTTAGTTTTTCGTAAAAGTAGAAACAAAATTGTAATTATAAAGAAAATGATGGTCAGATTTACACTCTCGAAAAGATTTGCAGCTTTAGTCAGTAGGGTTGTTATTTTATCTTGGATATTCAGTTGTTTGGTTTAACTGAGGCTGCTAAGCTGCATGTTCTGTTGCAGAAAGGTGCTTAGTTACTGAAGATATCCAAGACCTGTTTAGACAGTAAACAGATTCTGATTGACAAAAAAATTGACCCATTGTGTTAGTGTAATTATAGGGGCACTAATAAACAGACAAAATATAATTTTAGTAGAATTCTTCTCTTCACTTTCAGTCATTTGACGGATACACAGATTTTCACAGACCAAAATCCATTTTTGGACATTCTCACATAAAATTCTACTATAGTCTAAATTATGCATGAACAGCAGAAGATTACTATTTATTTTATGAAAGGTTGCTTCATCTGCAAAGTTTATATCTCTATGGCCAAAAAAATGCCAGGAAATTTACCAGGTGCTGGCCAACATATCAGCTGACCACTGGGTAGATTAACCATTTCTTTCCTCTTACAGAAATACATTTTCTCTTTTTGTTTGTTCCAGTTAGGTTACTGGGTTTTTTCCCTTGTAGTGTCGTCTTGAATCTCCTTGAATGTTATCTGGTTGTTCAGAAAGTTAAAAGTTTTAGCCCTGTCACAGCTTGATGAACTTGAATAGCCAACAATGTGTTTACCAGCCTCACTGACGTCATCCACCAAAGCTGGATTCTTTCTTCCTTTTTCTGTGATTCTGCAATGTTTTCTGTTGGTCCTCTGAGTTAGAGTCTGTGAGAAACAAGATCTTTTCATGCTACTTATGTGTCTGCACTTGTGTGTGTTACATGTGTGTGTATACTAGTATGTTGCCAAAACTGGTTTGGTTCCAGCTCAGACATGCTGCTTGTCTGGAGCTCAGGGAACTGGAAATGGGGACAGTTTATTTTTCTGTTTATGATAACCCAAGCAACTATGGTCACAGTAAAAATGAATAGTTAAACAGTAGAGATATTTTTGAGCGTTAACATGTAAATGTTAATCCAGTTGAAATACAGGCCAGTTCTTTAAAAAGGTTAGGCGGATCCCTTAAGCAGTATCCGCCCTGTGTCCTGTGTCAGTGTTACTGTGCTGACTAATGTCTGGTTCACATATGAGCGTATCTGATGTAAGCTGAACTATTTCTCCTCAAATGCATGTTTGTGTGTTTGTGTTTGTTTGTGTAAGCACATCGCTCTCTGAGCCCTGTAAATCCTATCATAAACTCTGTATAAATAGCATGTAAAATCCGTTAAGTGCATTAGCTGTCAATTGAGTCTCTTTCCCTTTGCCTCCTCATCCTCTCAAGTAACATCTGTAGCACGTACAGAAGTGCCTGACTGCCTGGTTTTGGGAAAATGAGTCACGTGTTTTTAATACACCAGTATGTGCTCTCTGCTGTTTCGAAGTGACTTTAGTGAACCATGACTCCTCCACAGCTGACACACAGATGTATACACTGATGCTGCATGACAGGAAAGCATGATGATGGATTAAAGCCCTTTTCCTCTTATGCTCTCATGATGCATGAAACATGTTTTTCTAAGTGATACCACTGTCCAGTACCCATCTGATATTCAGGCAATGATTCTGCTTGTATTTTGCTCAGTTCCCTATATAAATTGGCATATCAAGGCCAATTTTACTAGTTGCTAGTTACTAATTTAACTAGTATGGTTGATTCTCAGTTGTATCAGAGCTGGTGAGCTTAACAAAATCTGGCGAGAGAAATGTTGCCCACCTGACCTACTTTTAAAGCTAAACACACACATTTCTGACCTTCTCTTACTCCTGATTCTTCCTGGTTTATTCACTGTTGTGATTAAATAGTATTTCTGGTTTGAGATTAATAAAAGGTTGGGTTATATTTCTCCAACTCAGCTCTTCACATTTATTCTGTCTGAGAGCTATCTGTGAACTTGCAGTTGTATAATGATGTAATCGGCTTTTTCCATCTCGTTCCCAAAGCAAACAGTTATATTTCTGCTTTTTTGTTACCAACACTTTTGCGGAACTTTTCAACCACGCTGGCATCTACATGAATAATAGCCAGTGTTTTAGTATTTTCAGCCCTTTTAAAAGACTTTTTATTTTCATTTTGCAAGATGAAAGAGGGAAAAAAGGAAGCAGATGCACAAATAAAAACACCAAACAATACAGCCTGTACCAAAAGTACCAGTTAATTTATATTGTACCAGTTAAGATGTGCATGGTACTGACAGACTTGTATTAACATGCATTACTTTTCTTTTCTTTCTGTTTTAGGTGTGTTGTGGTGCTCTTGAACCCCAAGAAGAACAAACAGTATCATATTCTCAACAACTCCCGGTAGGGTTCCCAAGGGTTCGCAGCTGTGTATCACGGCTTCAGCAAACACACCCAGCTCAATTCAGAGCTACTATGCTGTAAAGCCTACTTTGACATAGAAAATGCTCTCTGATTATTACAGTACAAATGGGCTTAATATTGCAGATGCCTTAGGCTAGTGTCCAATGTCACAGCATAATAACTTATCTGTATTCATTTAGAACTTAAACCATACAGATAGCACATTAAAAAGTATAATTTTTCACTTCTTGGCTACAAAATACATTACAGCATATCCAGAAGCATGTGCATTTCTCTATCTCTGAGATGATCAGGAATGACGCAATTGAGTCTCAGTGATTCAGACTGTGGTTTAGTGATGGAAAATGCCTCAGGAACATGACCTCTCATTCTGTATCATCACCACATGCTTTAGATACTTACAAGTTCTCCAAGAGCAATATTCAAAGAAAAAACATACAGAATTATATGTTCATGATTTCAAGCTCATTTCTGCTTTATTTGAGTCTTTAATAATAACTTGGTTGTAACTGTGTGAAGCTTACAGAAGCTTACTTCTGCCTGAAGCTATATGCATGAGACTGATCATTATATGACTAATGTCCATTGTTAGAATGAGCACTAACCAACCAGACAGGAAGCCTTTTAAGTAGACAGGAAGCATTCACTTCAGCATGATAACTGAAATACTTCTCTTTCCTCAGGAAAACAATCACCACACTAGCGTTCTCACCAGATGGCAAATACATGGTCACAGGAGAGGTGAGTTTTTGAAGTTCTCACTGACACAAAGGCCCAAGGAATATAAGACACTGTAAACCAGCCATCTATGCTTGATCTGTTGCACCTTCATGCAAAACAATGCAGAGATCTCTTTGCACTCTTCAGCTTCTGCTGTAGGCCTATGTGATGCTGTGCAGTTTAAAATATGAGATAAAAAGGCATTTTCTCTACCCTGCTTCAATGATATTACAAAGTTATCTTAGAGATAACTATTTGAAATACTACTGTGGTACAGAATGTTTGCACCACCTCCAAATCTTTGTGCCATTCTCACCTCAGGCACACAGGACACACCCAGGAACATTATTTTCTCAAAAACCAAGGGCATGATCGAGTGAAGAAAGATGATATTTCAGGCAAATATGATGTTATATAAAGTTAACTCTGTTTTCTAATTAACTGCTAAAACTGACAAAGTTGTCACAATTCCAAGACAAACTTCAGTGCAAGTCTGGCACATGTCCGGAGCACTTCAGGCTTTGTGATGTTTGCTGAACACAAGTTGTTTGTTGCCCTAATCCGAAGACGAATGATTTCGTTCGGTAGGAGCCTGTGCCTCGAGCACATGTGTGAAAAACGATGAGTGTGTGCTTACTGGTTGCTGTGGTAACAGCTGGCACAGTGCCAGCCTACGCATAGCCTGCCTTTGCTGTCAGAAGGAGGTGAAAGCAGAGGAGAGAGAGAAAGAGAAGCAGAGATGAAAGATGGTGAAATGGGGCGCAAGACGAGAGAAAGTGGGAGCAAGGCAACGAGAATTAAATAGAGCCAGGGAGAAGTAGTGGCTAGGAGGTTGTGAAAGGCTCAGCTAGGGGTGAAAGAAATGCAGAAGCTGCAGAAGTGTCTCAGCGTGTGTTTGGCTGCTGTGGTTGGCCCTTGCATAAACAACTTTCTCCCTCTCAGTGTAGCCTCTGTGTGTGGTTCTGCTAGTGTTAACTAGTAAACACATTTGGACTGCTCTGCCTGTATTAAACCAGAATGTTCTAGGTCAGAAACCTCATGCAGAAAATGACCTTAGGTGTTTACTTTCACAATTTATTTCTAATAGGTTGAATAACTTGGATAATCCCAAATCCAGTGGCTGTTTAACCATCAGATCATTCATATGTATATTTCTTTTTCCTCATTGTTAATTTTTCTTTTTTGTGTTTTATTTGATGTTCATGAGAATGGGATTAATATTTTCAGTTTTACTTCAGTTGTACTTCAGCTGTAGAGCTGTTAATCTAGTTCTCCGCCATGAATTGAAGACTTGGAAAGCTAGCCATACCATCTGTTAAATGAAGAACAAAATATTGATATGCAGATCTTGATTAAATCACTGGTTATTGCATCTCTCTCTCTCTCTCTCTCTCTCTCTCTCTCTCTCTCTGTTTCTCTTTTGTAGAGTGGTCATATGCCAGCAGTGCGTGTGTGGGATGTGGTGGAGAGAACTCAGGTAGCAGAGCTACAGGAGCATAAGTATGGCGTGGCCTGTGTAGCTTTCTCCCCCAACAGCAAGTACATCGTCAGTGTGGGCTACCAACATGACATGATTGTCAACGTCTGGGCCTGGAAGGTGTGCGCTGCATTGTCAGCTCTCGCTGACAGGTCAATGGTTTTGTATAGATGAGGCCCATCATTTGAAATGGTCTCTCGAGTATTTATTTTCTGTTCTCCTTCCAGAAAAATGTACTAGTAGCTGCCAACAAAGTCTCCAGTAAAGTGACGGCCGTGTCATTTTCGGATGACAGCTCCTACTTTGTCACAGCAGGGAACAGGCATGTCAAGTTTTGGTACCTGGACCACACCAAGGCCTCTAAGGTATGAAGACTGCTTATGGGAAACTGGCCATTTCTCATTTATCACTTATACAAATGCTGTGCTTACATGATATGCTTTTTTAATTCACATATTACTTCAAATTCTGGTTTACACTTAGGGGAAATGACATCTATACTGCATGTCATGTAATCTGCAGGATTTTGTTCTGATGTAGGCTAGCTACTTATGTACATTAATATTTTATTGAAGTGAATATATTGCAACATAATATATTAAACAGGGATGTGATTGTTCCAGATTAATCCGGAATTCCAGATTTTTTCGACCTCAAAATGTGACCCATGTGAATCATTCAGATCCATGAAGAAAATGTTTCTTAGGGTATCTGGGGTTTTATAAGCTGCTACGTCTATATTCAAAAGTTCAGAAAGGCCATGTTGTTTATTTTTCCTTGTGATGTCAAGATAAAGTTTAAGCAATTTAAAGACAAAACAATTGTTATCTTGAGATCATGGTCTTTCTGGATTTCTGTGTCTATAGGCTGAAGTGCGTGAAGTTTTCTTTTTTCTTTTCCAAGACCAAGTGCCAATGAGGATGTTTGCGTTCAGCTCGAGTTCAGCATGCCCAATTGCACACCTGCTGAGCACACTGTATTTGTTTGCTATAGTAAATAGGTCTGTTGACTTCCATGTAGAGCTTTTAGTAAACATTTGTGTTTTAAACCCATAAATCAAACAATTCCTGCTTAATCTGCACAAATGAATGAATATTTTCAAGGTTTAAGTGTGTGTTTGTGCTGTTTTCCTAGTGTGCTTCCGTTCTGTTGATATGGAAAGCCACAAGGGTCAAAATATTTCTCTTTTGTGAGAGAGGAGCTATGGATGGGAAAAGGTTTCAAATTAGTTCTTTTGCTCATACTGGTGATGCAGATGGGGAAAGAATAATATAATCCCAGGATTAAATGTAACAATGTATGCATGTAATAAGTGTAGAATTAAGGCGTGTGTGTGTGTGTGTGTGTGTGTGTGTGTGTGTGTGTGTGTGTGTGTGTGTGTGTGTGTGTGTGATTTGTGTGTGTGTCACACTGAAGAATTTTCAGTGCAACAAACTCACAGTTGTGAGTTCAAAGTCCCACCACAGCCAAGCTGTGACTGTTGGGCCCTTGAGCAAGGCTCAGTTGTGTAAATGAGAAAATGTAAGTCGCTCTAGATAAGGGCATCTGCTAATTGCCTTTAATGTAATGTAACTGTAAATTTTTGCTTTGCCGATGACATGCCTAAATAAAAAAAGAAAACCTTGTCCAATATATTTATAAATATTAATAACAAAATGACATTTGTCAAGTATTGGTAGGCATAAAAATGTTCAGTGTTCCAAGTTTTATTTTTGGTAAATGTCATCCATCATCCAGGTCTTTCTACTAATATTACATTTGTTCATGTTCTTCTGTGTTAACGCCAGGCAGTTATGTGTATTCACAGTTGTCTTGTAAACTACAACACAGTTCATGTGATCATGCTAAAACACATAACACCAAAATTGTAATGGTGTTATGTTTTAAAAGAAGCATAAAACCAGACGTGTTTTATTTTCAGGTCAATGCCACCGTGCCCTTACTGGGTCGTTCTGGATTGCTGGGCGAGCTCAGGAATAACTTCTTCAGTGATGTGGCTTGTGGCAAGGGCCGGAAGGCCAACAGCACTTTCTGCATCACCTCCTCAGGCCTGCTGTGTGAGTTCAATGAAAAGAGGCTGCTGGATAAGTGGGTGGAGCTTAGGGTGAGTGGGTCTAATTAATTAATTAATTAATTAACTAACCAGTTAACCAATTAATTATTTGCCTACAATCAGAGTTGTGCTGCTTGCAGTATATAAAGTAAAGTTAGATCATGATATTTATGTTAATAGTTTCTTTTTTAAAAATCCATAGTGTTTTGTGCAGCTTCTGTCTAACCACACTATACTGAAGATAAGACTCTGCTTTTAGCTGCTTCTTCTTGCTTAGACTAACTATGCTTAGTGTTCTGCTTCTTCTCCTCTTATATTGTGCAGAAAAACAACAATATCGCAGTAAGTTGCTTATCTGGGCCACAGCAGCCACTTTTACCCCACATTTGCTGTTACTTATGGCCAATCATTCATAATGCCTTCCATTTTCCCTTTATAACAACTAACAGATTCATTACTGTGTCGCATTCTCATTGCATTGTGTCACTGGCATAGTGTCTGCTTCGCATTTGGTGTCCAGATCTTACTTTACACCATCAGGGTCTGGCCCTTATTCTGATCCACTGGCACACAGTATTCTTGTACATTCACTGAGATTTTGAGCTTCTCACATTAGTCAAAGCAACTCTGTTTGCTGTTAAAATTTTATTTCTCTGGCATCCCCTGCTAATTATACAGACAAAAGCATGTGTGTTGGACAGAACAAGAGGGTCAAATGCCCTGCTCAAAGCTGATCAGCTGTGAGGGTGCAACATCAAATACCATGCTGTGATCTGAATATCTGCACAAACCTTTTTTTACGCTAAATTAGATTTTGTTAAATTACCTAAACATGAACATCTGAATGGCAATATGGGATCATAAGGAACTTTGTGGTGCCTTGGAAAGGCTTTTGGTGGTGGCCTACTTATGGTACATGGTTAAAGTTGCACTTTTTTTAGAGAATTATGTGCAAGTCTAAGAATGTCTGCTGAGTATACACAGACCTTCATTTCATCAGTATCATTACAGTCATATTGTCTACCCCCCAAAAATTGCATGTCATCCACCATTTATTTTTCACATTGAAACACAAATGTGTTATCCACAAATGCACTTGTTTAACTGAACATACACTGATTAAGTGTGTAATGCTGTATGTTCACAATTTTTGCCTATAGTCTGTTATTTCTTTGTCCACTTCAGAAACATCAGGTTTTTCTTTTGTTTACTTTTCTGTGGCTTCTCCAGACTGGCTTAGCCACCGCACTGTCCGTCACTGAGGATCTGATCTTCTGTGGTTGTGCCGATGGAACCGTGCGCGCTTTTAACCCACTCACCCTGCACTTCATCTGCACTTTGCCTCGCCCACACAGCCTGGGCACGGACATCGCCTCTGTCACTGATGCAAGGTGAGCTGTAACATTCAAAATCACTTCTCCTTTACTTCTTTATAACCCTGGGAGTTATGGAAACTGAGTCAAATCTGCATTTTAGCACATTCATGTGGAAATAGTGTATCAAAGTATATTTTTGCTTAGTAGGCAGACAGCATGCCATAATCAGAGCTTTGTCACTATTGACTTTTGTTTTCAAAAGGTCCATTCAGTTCAGTTCTGATGAACAGCATTTGTGCTTTCATTGTGAACCATAAATTGGGTCAGTGTGGGTTTTCTGGTATTTGATTCTTATCCACCATCATACTTATGCAAATTATTTCAAAATTCAAACAATGTAGGAAGTATTTCCTTCCCTTCGAAAATGTATCCAGTCTGTGTGAGCTGCTTAAATGAATTAACCTGTCACATGTGCTCAGCAGTCCTTTTCTTCTTCTTCTGCTTCTTCTTCTTCTTCTTCTGAGTGATTAGCATGCTCCTCAGAAATTGTATGTGAAATAGCCAAGACTGGGCTTTTTGACCTATGTGCAGTCAATGAATATAAAAGAACACTAAATCAATGAAACTCATACATCATCTTTTTTGTGCATTTAAAAGAAAAAATTTCTGTACAATCAACAAAATATTGGGTCTGCCCCATTTTCATTGTAGGAGAAATCTTTGTAAAAAAAAAACTTTTTCATGTATTTCTGCCACTTTAGAAAAGATCTGTTTCATTGAGAGTTTATTAAGACACTCAACTTGTGCAGATTCCCCCTTGATTCAGCTAATGGCCAATCTATCAATGCTTCCCATCAGCCACCTCTTTGCATACAAACTGGATGTTCGGTACCCTGACACAGTGGCTGTATCCTATGACCCCACCAACCACTGGCTGTCCTGTGTTTACAACGATCATAGCCTGTACGTCTGGGATGTTCGCGACCTCCACAAAGTGGGAAAAGTTTACTCTGCTCTGTATCACTCCTCTTGTGTGTGGAGTGTGGAGGTAATACACGTACCTAACATGACTACAGACTCTTCACACTTAAAAGTCGCATCTGGAGGGACAATTGTACAGACTTAAAGCTATATTTAGAAATACCTTTGACTAAAGAGTTATTAAAAGTATGTTAAAAAAAAAAAAAAAAAAGGTTTCCCACAAATTTTTATTAACTTCATGAACATTTGCACTAGATTTCTATAATAAGTGAATTTTGAGAATACAGGTTTCCTGGTACAAGAAAAAACATGTTAATATTGTTGTATTACTTCACTGTAGTTTATTTTAGAAATTAGTATCTTATATTTTTTGGTAAGCTGTATTTCAATGGCAGACCTTATTACATGACTTATGTAACCACTACCTGAAATAGCAGAGTATGCAGTTACTACCATAGCATATTTCTATCATTTACATGATAGTGGTGCTCTATTAAGGCATAAAATTTTATTTTTTTTAATATTTATTATTTTTATTTTTAATGTTCCTTGAGTAGAGTGTATGCGTCAGATTGGGTTAATACCTGTTTTTGTATG
>JAOVVH010000002.1:15612172-15623757 GCA_028566435.1 Scorpiodoras heckelii
TTAATAACTGTAATGTACTTGAAGTGTGCACTGTGTGAACAGTATTATCTAGTTCTTATCTAGAAAATAGAAGTATCAGTTTGAAAATTGGATCAGGAACAAAATTAATAAATCGGATCGGATCGGGAACAAAAAAAACTTGATTGGGACATCCCTAGTTATAATATATCAGTTCAAGTGGAGATTCATTTGATGAAAATGGCTGAGAAATTGTATTAATACATTTCAATCATTTTCACTAGTGAATAATTAAATAGTTTCTGTTCTTGCTATGAATGAACCTTTTTCTTTTTTCCTGTTTTCTGTGCTTGTTGTTCAACGTTCCTCAATGTCTTGTTCAGCTGATGTGCCTCAGACATCTACACAACTTTCTAAGGAGGTTCTCCCTCAGCCCCAGCATTACGAGCGTGCGCCACCATCCGCGCTGCGGCGCACGCTTCCCAGTGTGCCTCTCGCCAGTCCAACATCTACCCAGCCCAAGGAATACCCTACACCCACCAAGTCCAAACAACGCTCGTACATGAGCCCCACCACCAGTTCCATGGCCAAGATGTCACGCTCCATGTCCATGGGGGACAGCCTGAATGTGAGTGAGCTCAGTGAAGTACCTGCAGGCTCAGACACCCATCGAGGCTCAGTATCTGACACTTCCAACCTTCGCAATGCTTCTCGCAGCAAACCCTCATCTCCAGTAGTCCCACTTCCATCGTCGTTTATTGGCTCTCCACCCCGTGGTGCTGTTACACCCACTATAAGTGGAGCCTCCACTCCTAACTCTTCTTCTAAAGGCATCCAGGCCAAATTGCCCAGCAGCACTCGTCCACAGCTACACCTGGACATAGCCAAACCTCTCCCAGATAAGCCCTCTATGGCCTCCTTCTCTCCTAACAGTAAGACTACCAAGCTTGGCCACAAGGAAGATCTTGGTGACCAGACTCCAGTTAGTGCACCCCCACTGCCAGGACCTGAGCAGTCTCATTCCATCAACATGCAGCACATTACATGCTCTGTTTCTAATGAAACCGAGCAACCAGAGCATCATGAGCTCAATACTGACCAGTCTGAAGAGCCAGAGAAGATCCAGGGAAAAGATACAGAGCAGGAGGAGACTCAGACCAAGCAATCAGATCAGAGTCAGGACATCACAATTTGTCTGCAGACAGCCAGTGGAGCCCAGGATTCAGGTTTGCTGGGATTTCACTCCTGTCTTGTTTCATCTGTGCTTCTGCACCTGAGTCTGCCCAAGCACCAGCAGGCTCTGGTATCTCTTACCTTCTGTCTCTTCCATCACTTCTGCCATGCTCTCCTTTTCACCCTGTCCCTCCATTAACCATTTCCAACTGAAGGGTGAGGCATGCTTCCTCTCTTCATCCTCTTGATACTTTTCCATCAACCATGCAGCCTACTCCTAAATACTCCTTCCTTTGCCCTATGACTTCTCACTCTGCTCTCTTTACTCTGTTCATTTTATGTCTAGTGTATAGTAATTATGTTTTTTTATGCAGGTTATGTCTCAATATACAATGCCTGTATGTACCATCCATGTTCTGTTCTGAGCCAGTACTTGGCAGCAAAATGTGTTCAGTGCTGAACAGTATTGCTGTCTGGAAGCAGGAACTAGTCATGTCAGAGGCTTGGGGGTGGTGCCATGTCCATGCCAACCACCTGAGCAACCACCATTAAAATAAGACATGTCCAGTGGAGAGGGATTGAATATTTGTTGTAAAATTGTTCAAGGCTGATGCTATATTTTATTTAAGAATCTCTGTACTCAAACGCAACAGTTAAAAGCAACAAAAATCATAACTGTCATGTTGTTTATGTTTTATCAATGACAATATTTTTTACTTTGGATTATAAAATATGGTGTTAAACCAAGATCAATACTTTACAAAATTACTTTAATCCCTGTGTGTCAGGAAACTCCCACATGTGATTATGGAATGGTTTGGTTCTTAAACCAGTAGAAATACAAAAGTGGTCTTAAAATTGTACACTTGTTTTCCTGAACCAATGCTGACTGCAGCACCAGTAGATAAGTGGATAAGGAGTGCCAGTGGATAAGGAGTGTGACAGACTGTTGTCTTTTTCCCCTCTCTACATCAGATGCGTCTCTCAATATGGAGTCATGCAGACTTGCAGCTAGTGAACTTCAATGCAGTTTTAAAAAGACCTGCCACTTGTACCGGATGGTAAGTTACCAGTGCAGCAATCTTTTTCATTGCCTGTAACCTGTTGCAATGAGAAGATACATCTAGCTAAGCATTATGAATGTGCATTTATTTATATGAATGTGTGTTTACAGCTGAGCAGTTCCACAGACCAGAGGCAGGAGTGTCAGGAGATGGCTCAAGTGCTGACTGAGGCATTTGATGCAGTACAGGCTGAGTTGAAAACTCTGCCACATTATACAGAAAGACATGCCAACTCCAGCAGCAGCTCAGAGTGTATGCTGGGCAGTGGCGCCGGTGGTGTGGGCGAGGAACGAACGTTGGCACTGCTGGAGCAGTATTCACAGCTTCTCCTCAGAGCTGTGGAGAAGAGAATGGACAGCAAAGTGTGATGTGCACCTCTTTTGTTCATTAGATCATTCAGGCTCAGGCCGGATCCCAAGCCATGACTCTGCACAGCAGCAGATTCTTTTAACTGAGGTTTTTTTAATAAGCGGATGTTTAAAAATCCACAAATGATTTGAGTGTGGACTTCCCTTCATTTTGCTTAAACACTACCAGCACAGACGGACAGGCTCAGTCTGACAGGCATGGCCATATTGCACTATAGACTGTAATCTCATCGGCCTACCTCCCTTTTTAGTGTATTTCTACAGCAACCATGTACTATACACTTCAGCTCATTGCCAAACAAGGTGCCCTTTTACCCTTTGTTGATATACTGTATCTGGATGTTTGTGTATAGGAGCAATGGCTAATTAAATCACTGAGTAAATGGACTTTATTGCTGTCAAGGAGGCAAGATCTGAGCATTGCATGGCTTGTAACAGTGTAGAAATGAGAAATGGACTCGCACAACTCCAGTTTGGCTGTCATCAAGATGGCGATAAACTCATTTTGCCAGTCCTCAAGAAAATGTGAACTTTTTTTCAGAACTTACCGTTCTCTCTTTCTATATCTTTAAAATGTTTGCTCATTTATACCACAGGGTGTTTTTTAATCAAGTACATGTTGCAGATGTGTGACTATATTTATTGTCATTGGCCAATAACAGGGGTTACAGGTCTCCAGATAGTGTGTTGTGCAGTGTAGGTGTTTTCATACAGGACACCCATAATATCAGTACAGTCCCAGAGGGAAGGATTCGGAAGGACAGCATCCAAATCTTGACAATTTTGTACATTTCGTAATATTGAAACTGTTTACGTCTCAAGAGATTGGGTGCCTTATTTTGTAATCAGCAAATCTCTAATATTTATAATTCATAACTTTGCTTTCAGTGCTGATGGGATGTTTCTTGAGTGTAAAAAGTCCAGTAGATCACTCAACCGCCATAGAAATGCAATAGAATAGGACAGAATAGCAAAGGGAATATTAAATATAAAATTACTATCAACTTAGCAAAATTAAAAATAAACACTGAGGACTTTTTTTATTTGCCCCAGTTCCTTAAGTTTAGATTAAACCTAGATTATAGTGCTTTTTGTAAATGTAATTTGAGTATTTTATATTCAGGTCTCTGTTCCTTGTCTTAAATCTAACACTGATGTACAGCAAAGAACTTTGTTGTCTAAAGTAATACCTTCGTGATATCAGAAGAATACTGTATTTGAGTTAGTTGTCTGTCTGCTGTATATTGTTCAGACTTTTTCTCATACTGTTACAGAATATGGTGTGTGTGCTCAGTACAGCTAACAATGTTACTGGATGACCAAAACAGATCATGTATATGATCCTCCTTCGCACACCAGCTTCAAGCCTGTCCCCTACGGTCAGGCTTTTTAACTTCAAACGCTTACCTTGAACATTTCAATGTGCATGAGACAAATTCTAACAATTGACTGCACAGTTCTTATATTTTATAAAGTAATTTGTTCATCATGTGATCATATTCATCATTTAGCCGAACGGATTTAAAGTGTAGAGGATATATATATAAAGACCGTGGTAGGACAGTAACTTTACTGCTAGCATGACAAAACTGCATGTAAGAAGAGAAGTGGACTTCAGAGCTCACTGGCTCCTGAAATAGACTGCATGGCTGTATATCTGACTTTCTTAAAGAACAATCATCCCACGTTTTGCTATTCAGCACTGGATCTATAACTACCTACACTATTCTCTTTTCCTTTAAGGCAGCAAATCACAGAAGCTAACATTAAACATGATTGAAAAGGTTTTCAGACTCTATCCCATTTGAAATGTGTTTATTGTTTGTTCTGCACTACTAAATTACTTGGTTTTTATATCTAAATGTCAGTTGAAAAGCAAAGTCAGGTGCTAGTTAATAAAATTGTATTTATTACACAGAAACTCTGCT
Source organism: Scorpiodoras heckelii (assembly GCA_028566435.1). NCBI lineage: Eukaryota > Metazoa > Chordata > Actinopteri > Siluriformes > Doradidae > Scorpiodoras > Scorpiodoras heckelii. Next base: position 15,616,664 of record JAOVVH010000002.1, read on the forward strand.
CATTTGTTGTGCATGGATCAGCTATTCCTTCTCAGTGTGTTTAAAATTAATGAACCCCCAAGTAATTATTTTAAGAATTGAAAGGTAACACTTTGTGCATTGGATTAGGAGCTGAAGTGGGGTTGTTCATGTACAGCGGTTATTGATGCTGTCTCTCAGCTTCAGGGTCTGGGATTCAGTTCTGAGCTCAGGATACACTGTGTGGAGGACTGCATGTTCTCCTCAAGTCTGTGTGGGTTTCTTCTGGGTTCTCTGGTTTCCTCCCATCTCCCTAGGAAAGTCTGTTGTGTGTGTGATGCTTTGTGACACACACTTGTCCTTTTCAGAGTGTATTCCTGCTCTGTGCCCACTGGTCACACTCTGAAGATGATTTGTTCAAGAGGTCGAAGCTTCACACTGAATCCACAACTCTGGTCAGAGAGTCCACCAGTTGAAAGTAATTGTACTTGATATCATATTCCATATCATACCAGAAATTCACTGAGGAGATGCACAAAGCACATTTTACACATTACTTTCTGTTACTTCAAGGATGAATATATATTTTCCAGTAGACTTAAATTCATATAAGCTTACTCTAAGTGAAATTCATGCACTTGCACTGCACTTTCATATTCTAATGTCATTACTAAAGAGTGTTATTAGTCCTAGTGATTGAGTTGGGAATTTATTCTCATATGAATACCGATACAGGAAAATCCCCTCTGAAGTACCTGCTATGCATCCATGAGACTGGCGGACATGGTGGAACCAGAGTGATGGAAGGTAAAGCATCTCTCCCGCTCTCACTGTACAGCACAGTGGCTGGGCCTGGCTGTAGGAGGGAAAGCGTTCCAGGTCTGGATTTAGAGGATCCAGAGGAATCCAAGGTACCTAAAGTGAGAACATGAGAAGTTCCTCAAACAGTTCATTTTGGTTGAACTAAAACTCATCTGCTATGATTTAACCATCAGCAAAAAACCCATCCAATTCCTGTAGTTTGACCAGCTAATGGAAAGTTTTTCCTTATCCCACCAAGCTTCACACACCGTGTCATTGGACGTGAAGCACTATTTTCCATGTGGAAAATTTCCGACTGCTAAACGTGAGTGAGTGAGCGAGCAAGTTACAAGCCAGGTCCATGAGGTGCTTTGCATCTTAAAAAAAAAGTTCTAAGACATGTAAAATGAATGACAATGACATACTTTTTCTGAATCCTCTTCATCCACTATTTCAAAGCTGCCATCTTGCTTCTGTTTGTACGTAGCAGGCTGGTACAGTTCTACACAAAGTCACAGTGTGAACACACGTAATCTTAACTGTTTCCTTTTGGGGTGATTAAAAAAATACTACCATGACAAACAGAATCCAAACTATGGAGTGAGCCCTTTATTCTTTAGGGATACTGTTCAATTTTACTGCAGACCACTACAACATAGGGAATGATTGATCACAACAGGGGGGAATTACAACTATCTACTTAGTGACTTCAGTTATGTGAAGGACAACGTGGACAGCCAGAACAGTAGTTGAGAATTAGTAAGAAGTAATCTAAAATATAATAAAGAGAAAGATTTTCATGAGAATTTTGCCTTGCCATATGGGATATACGGTCGATCAGTGGGAGGGATCAGAACAAAAGTCTTCTCTCCGGAGATGACACAGTAAAGGTTCTCATAGTGGTCTTTATGCACTGCAAGATACAAGGGTAAAAAAAACACCAATTTTAGACCCAAACGTATAATAAAAGTGAAGATATTGTATAAATAAAACCTACTAGATGTGACTGCATGCTCCTCTCCCAACCAGAAATTCACAGCATCAGGCATTTTTCCTAAACACAAAAAAGTGTATAACATTTATTACATTACATGTATGACATCGGAATGTAACATTTAACATAGGACATTTACATTTAAGTGTAAAGTACAGCCTGTCATATTCTATCCACGTTTATTAACATTTAATCAATTAAACAAAGCCGTAATGATTACGATTACAATGTGCAATAACTGAAATTTAACAAAACACAATTTATACCCCACACACAATTTTTTAAGTCTTTTATATTTAGCATTCACTCAGCAGGGTACTCAGTCTTTCCTTACTACTTTAGACTCGGTGTGTGATTTGCTACGGCTCACAAGTATCTGTGACATGACGCACCCAGGGCCTCGCTCATCCAGGGGATGTGAACCTGTACGTCTCCCGTGAGCTCTGGCAGTTCCTCAGTCAGATTCGAGCACTGTTTCTGCACATAGAACACACCACTGCTCTTTTCTCTGCCCTCTATAATGTCCAGCAGGGCTGAGAAAGTCATCAGGCGCTCTTCCGGCATCACAAAGCGATCTCCGTTAACAGCATCTGCATAGCCGTTTGGTGTAACAGCTACACTGATGAGCTTGGAGCCAACAACCTGCCTGAACACACACACACACACACACACACACACACACAGTGGCCCTTCAGAAATGATCTGCTGCAGGCGATGGGAGCTGACTGTAATGATCATAGAGGTACATCGGTGTCATGTGACTATCTCACCTGAGATAGGTGGGGTTCCATTTAGACAGAGCGGGCCAATCAGTGAAGGCATTGCGGATAATACAGGGCTTATTGGGGCTGATCCAGTCCCGATAGAACTGGAGCGGGGAGAGCGGACCATCCAGGTATGGTACTGACTCATTCAGATAAAGCTCTGTGGAATATAAGACGCCTGCATTATTTCAACCATCAAGGCGAAAAGATAACAGTGCAGATTCATTCTTACAGCTGCAGTCATTTTAAATAACCAATCAATCATTCTCACATTTAAAATGATGGAAACAATGACACTGCTGTCAGACATGCAGTATATTACCATTTAGAGATGCAATACTGAGCAGATAACTGAGTCAAAGGCTTACAGGACGTATTTAGCTGATTAAAACTCAAGTTTGAACCTCGACTCTCTCACCTCGAGCTTCTTTCGGTAAGTCTCTCAAACAACTTCTCACTTCTTCCATAGCCTCATCTCATGTCATGCTGATAGGACTAGAGCAAAAATCAGACGTACTCGTCACTATAGACAACTCATTATAAACAAGAAAACTTATAAACAGAACCACACATGCTAATAAAATAAGGGCACAATGTAATAATCAACTCATACTGTGTTTTTTAATGCATCGCGACTGTCACATACACAACACGTGCAATAATCTTTGCGACTGATCACCGATCATAACAAGAGCTTCTTCCTCTTCGGTTTGTAATGGCAACTAACGCTGTAGGCGTCATTACCGCCACCTAGTGGACATGATTGTGTTTTGCATTATTAGTCTTGCTAGAAAAGTCTTGCTTATATATAAAAAATATATATATATATTATATAATATCTCACGGGTAGCACAGTGGTGCTGACGCTTCAGCTAGAAGCACCCAGCCAAGGCCAAGGCCCCCTGGTTTCCTCCCACAGTTCATTATCTTCCGCTTTATCCCGCTAGTCGGGGTCACGGGGGGGCTGGAGCCAACACCATGGACACACCATGGACAGGTCGCCAGTCCATCGCAGGGCCAACACACACTCACACACTCACTGCGGGCAATAGTGACCAATCAACCTTAACATGCATGTCTTTGGACTGTGGGAGGAAACCGGTGTACCTGGAGAAAACCCACGCAAGCACGGGGAGAACATGTAAACTCCACACAGCACGGCCCGGACCGGGAATCGAACCTGGAATCGAACCTGGATCGTCTTGCTGTGAGGTGACGGTGACAGTGCCACTACACCACTACACCACCGTGCCCTACTAGTGAGTGTGTGAATGTGTCTGTCTGTGTGTCTGATCTGCAAAGGACTGGCAACCTGTCCAGGGCGTTTCCCTGCCTTCCACCCTATAAGCACTGGGAGAGCAAAGCACTGTTATGCCCCTTCCATTTGGATTTATGCCCCCCCAATTTGGAGCTATGCCCCTTCCATTTGGATTTATGCCCCCCCAATTTGGAGGTATACCCCTCCCATTTGGAGTTATGCCCTTGCCATTTGGAGTTATGCACATCCCATTTGGATGTATGCCCCTCCCACTTGGAGTTATGCCCCTCCCATTAGGAGTTATGTCCCTCCCATTTGGTGGTTTTCCAGCCTGTATTAATACCCCATGCCATTTACACTGTTCGTAAAATATACACAAGAATCTCACAAGAGATTGTTTTAGATTAATTAATGAATTAATTTCTTGCATTAAGGAAGTCTAACCTTTTGTACTTACTGTCAGACTGCCAATCAAACACAGTTACTATTTGACAGAGTATGAAGTGTTAGCCAATCGTATTCCGGGAGGCGTGGCTTTCCGGAATACACGTGGGGAAAATAAATAGCTGATATTAGCTGCTCTATTCCGCTCTTGCGCAAAAGACAAATGGTTTTTGTTGCTAATCAATAAAACGTCTCCCTCTTCTGGCTGGAGTCTATAGCGTGTGGAATAGCGGGTTGTTGTTGTTTTTTATTCCTGACATTTAATTAAAAGTGAGCGTTAGGTAACTAAGTGAAATTATTTGGTTAAATAAAGAAAACAGGGCCGATGTTATTTCAGGTTTTGTCACGTAACTCTTACCTTATCTAAGTGTCCACGTTACACGTAGGACGAGTTTCACATTTCATCCTAATTAGTGAGTCTGCGCAACTGATGTTAATTCAGAGCGGAAACCAGCTGTGGGGTGGATAGTTTTCATCTGCACATCTCAACCATTCGCTTTACTTTTTAGGGTTCATTCACAATTTTTTTAAGGGTTTGGGGAGAAATGGATGAAGAGGCGTCGCTTGAGAGTTACTTTGACCAGTCAATTGCTGTATGTTGAGATCTTGGACTCTGTTTATTGTGTTGCTTAAAATAAGGGGCTGATTGTCATCGTCATGCCGCACATGTCTCTAACGGTATGTTCACTTTTACCAGGGTTCCTCTGAGTACATGTTTGGAGGGGATTTGGGTTTGCAGGGCCCACCACAGCTCCAGGATCCGTCTTTCCTCACCTCCTCGATCTCCAACCAGCACAAAGATCTCTCTGATGATCTGGACCTGAGCTTTCTGCCTGATGAGCTTAGTGCTCAGGATGAAGGTGGTGAGAACGCAGGAGTGGGTTCGACAGAGGACAGTGGTGTTTACCTGGACTGTACAGGTGCATCCTCAGCTGAAGCAGACACTGATGTCAGTAAGAGGCAACCTGCAGCCTCGCCCTTCTGCAGCCTCCCTATGACTCCCATGACACCCATGACCCCTGTCGCCCCTGTGGCAGAAAGTTCAGGAATCATCCCACAATTACAGTAAGATATTGTATTTTTATTAAACAATCAAGTTGTCAATAATCTGTCGAACTCTTCCAGAAATGTGTAATGATGGTTCTGCTTCACTGCAGTAAAAATTATCAGAAACGGAGCTTTTGCATTGTTTTAATGCTTATTACTGGGGTGGTGCTTTTTCAATCTGTATGTATATTTTACCTGGGAAAGTAAACGTAGTTGCGTTAAAGCTCACTGGAGGTTCATAACAAGACTATTGCTAAGTACAGAAGATTTCCCATTGAGAGAACCACACTGATAAAAGATGGGTACAATTCAGTACTTACTGTTTTTAGAGTGATGAAAGAATGGTAGGTTTATCAAATTTATTATTTGTTTAGTAATAATAATTACCAAGCATAAATGTCCAGTGACTGACAGAAAACAAGTACATTTAAGACAGTATATTAAATATGTTAGGAGGAGAAATAGTTAAGAGTTTACAATTTATAGTATGTAATTTATAGTCTTTGAGGCAGGTATTAAAAGCTAATAGAACTAGTAGAAAATGGAGAATGAAGTTCCTGAGTTGCTGTGACTCACCCTGAAAATCCTGTAAGAGGAATTCACAGTCAGGTGTGTTGGGTTAAAACTGGGGAGAATTTTGTGCTCACACATTATGTGCCAGCTCACATACATCAAATGTCATGCAGAAACTTTAGAAGTCTCACAAAGTTTTTGTTTTTGTATTTATTCTCATAGCACTTCTATAATACCATAAAGACAACATGTTATTTACATCCTCAGAGTCATGGATACCTCCCAAACCTCATACTACCATGCTCAATAGTACATCAGTACACCTTTGGTATCCTTAGTATTTCAGCATCGTGCTTAATGCACACGATATGGTCTGGATCCATGTTACAAAATGTTCTTCAACAATTAGCTTGTAAGAGCTTTTTTCCACCAAAGAGAGTAAAATGTCAAGATCTTACATTCAGCAGCTTTAAAAATGGAAGAGTGTTTACTATTTGGCTTGTAAAGAAGTACAGAGATGATCATGGGAGCTCAGAGGTTTACTTGTGGTCAGTGATACACTGCTACTGGAGAGAAATATAGTTTCTGGCATTGCTCTAGCTCTGGCATTCTGAAAATCTGTACCATGTATTTTTCCATTGCTGAGATGTTTCTGACAAGCCCTTCAGGCTTTATGGGGTTTGAACATGTGATAACAGTAGGTTGTGCAAAGGCTGTGTGCAGTTATCTGATCTATTTTGACTATTTGGGATGCTTTTTGTGTGAAGCAGCTGCATTTTCATGTACACACATTAACCTGTGTGTGTTTATGTACAGGAATATAGTGTCCACAGTAAATCTGGCTTGTCCTCTAGACCTGAAAGCCATCGCGCTTCAAGCTCGAAATGCTGAGTACAATCCAAAGGTAGGTTTAATGTGAATCTGTCATACTGGGCTGCATATACTCAGATTTCTTTAATAGTCCACTTCACTCCCTGATGAATCTGAGATCAAGGAGGAGAAAATAAATGTATTTAATATGCATGAATATTCACAAAATGTGCAAAATGTAATTATTATTATTAACGCATTGCAAATACTGCCTTCAGTATCGCAAGCTCTACCAGTCATGCTCTTCCCTAGCGTTTTGCTGCTGTAATTATGCGCATACGTGAACCCAGGACCACTGCCCTCATCTTCAGCTCAGGAAAAATGGTCTGCACAGGAGCAAAGAGGTTAAGAACTTTCATCTCAGAAATCAAGTACAGGGGTTGGACAATGAAACTGAAACACCTGTCATTTTAGTGTGGGAGGTTTCATGGCTAAATTGGACCAG
>JAOVVH010000002.1:15686663-15704074 GCA_028566435.1 Scorpiodoras heckelii
AATAAGAACAAGAACAAGAATAAGAATAAGAATAAGAATAAGAATAAGAATAAGAATAAGAATAAGAATAAGAATAAAAATAAGAATTAGGCAAGTTACAATATTTGGAACGTTCTTATTTAGTAATAACTCAGCTATCTAAACAATGCCCTGAACTGTCCTGCCAGCTAAGTAGTTGGTTAAACTAATGTTGAAAAATAGAGAAAAATACACAGTTAAAGGGTTTTCCCTTTTTTACTGCTTAAGCACAGCTAAAAGGTATATCTCCATATATATATACAGTATATATACAGTATATATTATCTTTATCATATATTATGAATAGGGGCAAATGTAGGATTAAGAAGGTAAGATTATTATAAATGTAATAATCTTAAATGTAGCATACTTTAATCCTAAAATAGTAAATTCAAGAGAAATTTGACTATGTTCAAGATATACTTGCTAAAATGTCATTTTCTGCAGTCATTGCTTGGTGAAGAGGTAGCTATTTAATATTATTATCTAACTAAATTTGGTAGCTAGTCAGGTAAAGCTATTCCCTTATATGTTGTAATTAGTATTGTGTAATTAAAACCACTAAAATGTATGGCATCTAAGGGCTTCTATCATTCACAGATTGATAACTTGTTTGTTCTGTGTGTGCATATTTGATTGGTTAAAAATTATAAATATCTCAAGGGCTTGGTTTTTATTTACTTACTTCTGACTATCTCAGTTTTCAGTAATTGAAGGTTGCACTGCCACTTCTTTTACCTGTTGTATTTGCACTACATTAAACTTACTTCAGCATTGCACTAATCAAAATTATGTTACAGAAATAAAGAGATGCAGAATTGGAGTAGCTTTCCATCATTTATTATGGTGACACATGGGGCACCTGGGAAGCTGAAAAATCACACTCCATTTGCTTGTTTTCCACACTGGTCATGAGAACGGTTATGGCAGTTTATAATACAAGACGTTCATCATTCCACTGTGTTTTGTAAATTTAATAATGTTAACACCACTGCAACATCTACTGCCTCTTCTCTTACTATTCAGTCTTTACCATAGCTTCCGTGTCCTAAAATCCCACAATGCCTTGCATTGCTTACTTTGGCTGACATCACGATCCCATTGTCTATTGTGTTAAACAGTAACCGAGACTGCTTGCAAACTAGCTAACCTTAAGCTAACTATTGTTTTGTGCAAATCATTAGACAAGGTCTCTAGTAAGCTGATCAGACTGTTATAATAATAATAATCATTTGGCTAATTGTATTTTTATTATGTGATTAAAATAAGTATCAGGTTTGCTAGCAAGTGTTAATTCTCGGCTATTGTGTGAAAGAGGCAAACTGGGATACAGGATGGGAACTGGGAATTCAATTGGTGGCTTCCATCTTTCCATTTTTTCCAAGTGCAAATAGCCACTGCTTTTAATTTATATAACACCTTTCTGATATACAGGCTGAAACCGGCTAACAATTTTGTGGGATTCTCAGAACAAGACTTGTTTGATTTTTCCCCTTAAAAGAAGATTAATGCATTAACAAGAATAATGGAAGATGAAAGTTGAGAAGCAGGTTTTGTATGGTTCACTGTTACAAGCCACACCAAACAAATTTCTCTGGATCTTTCAATGCGCCTTATTTCTGAGACAAATCTATGCTATTCGAACTGATTGCTGATTCTCAGGATAATTCTCAGCTATAATACATCATCACATGTTGGTGTAATGTAAACATTTTTGCCCTGTTCTGACTTTGTTTTTATGTCTTAAGATTCAAAATGCATTACTAAAACAGAGCTCATAATTTGAAGACATCCAAAAAACGTGAAGATTTTAGCCCTCAAGTAAAGTTTAAACACATTTCAGACACTTTGGATCCTCTAGGGAGATGCATTTCATTAAAAAAAAACAGAGAAGAAGAAGAAGAAAACAGACTTTCACTGAGCTGGGCAGGCCCAAACACAGAAGATGTCACAGCCATTTGTCTTTTTCACAGTGTGCACATTGCTGGCTTGGTTGAACACTAAGCTACATGAATGCCTGAGAGTTGGGGTGAGTGGAACTGCAGAAAGCATGAGCTGCAAATCCATGTCCCAAACCTTCCACAGGACTGCATGTTGGGGTACTTCCAGCACACTGAACTAAACCGGCTGGCCTATTTTACTCCCCAACCCTTCAGGTAATTTATTACAATGTGAACGAATTAGCCACAAACATGACTTTGTTTAATGTGAGGGAGCATAGATTTTAAAAGGACTATTTCTGGTAAGAGCACCTTCTGGAACTGCTCAGAATTATAATCATACTAATTAGCAGGCAGTGATTTAGGAAATACCCTGTTCTTTCCTGTTCATGTTAGAGTGGCGGGAACAATATACAGAATGTAATGCCAACTTTGCATTAGGCTCATAAATCAGCAGCACTTGAGGGATTTATCCCTTTCAGCATGCTATAAAGAACAGTGCTGTAATCTTTACAGGTGCTAATGAAGAATACACATATGCAGGCACAGCTAACACCAATCAGGTTTCTCTGAAACACTGAAACTGAGATTACTGCAGAATCTACAAATAAATAAGAACGATGGAATTTTCCATATGTGACCGCATAGTGCAGTGCTGCCCGTGTCAACAAACCAACTCCTGGGAGGGTCTGGGAAGCTGACACTGGGTGCTAAGTAACAAAACTGCTCACTACTCCTTAGCCTAAAACCAGTGAATGTCAAGATAAACATACAGAGAAATTCTCTCTTGCTTTTGAGATTTTTAAAGGTTTACAATATTTATTTATTTATTTGTTTGTTCATTTATTTATTTATTTTATGTCAGAAAATGTGAACAAGTTTCATTTTATCCTCTCAAAGAACTAAACTATCTCTCACACACTGACTACGTGATCATACTATATGTGCATGTTCAACATGTATACGTGGTCCTTGTTGCAATGTTTGGAATGCTACCAGCAAAAACCCCCGAGAATGCCAAATCCCACCTTCGACACCCACATATGCAGGAGTAAAGTCTGTCTTGTATTTAGACTTTATTTTGGTATCATATCTAGTAGGTTGCAATGTACTTTTAATATTACTATTAAAATGCATTGCACTAGTGCTTTTCCCTGTTACTACTATGCAAAAGTGTAATGCACTAATAGAGCACTTTATTATTAATACTGGTTTTGTTTTATTAATGTCTTGGCTTTCTAAGACCCATTTACTGAATACCCAGCAATATGTCCCAGCTAATCAGAAAACCAAATGCTGTACATATGCAAGATAAACTAATCATGTGAGAAATAAAAACAAGCACTACATGTAAAAAGTACCCTACATGTGAAAATTGTGCTCGATATGTGTCTAAAAATCACGTGTGAATTTCATTGTGAATTAACAGATTTTTTTCAAATGTAATGTTCATGTGACTTTTCTGTAGCAACACTTACAAAAATAAAACTTAACAAAAGAAAAATCAACAAAGGCTTGCACTGTTACACGATCAATGCACATATGCAGAGCTAAGATAGAAAAAGCAACTCATTAATTCTCAGCACAGAACTGGAAACAACTTCCTTTGAATTTTCTTTTTTGTTATGCAGAATAAAGACAGAAAGATACCGAGAGTAAGATAGATCTGTTTATGAGCTGCTCTGTAGGATCATTTGTCATCATCCCACACTGTCTCATTATCACAATGAGCGGCATAGCTGCATAGGGGCAGATAAGAAATGACCTACCTGCAGCCTGCGTGTATGTGAGAGAGTAAAAGAGAATGAGAGTGAACTTGCATGTGTGTGTTGCGCCTAAAGCAAACATACTTCACATACCCATACACTTTCAGATGCCAAACTCTTAATTGTTAACTGCTGTTGCTGTTAACCACTAGGTAAACTGAATGTTAGACAACCATATCAGAGATGTTCATGACAGTGGAGTTTATTATTTAACTGGCAAACACATACTCATGTACAGACTCATAGACTGTCATAGAAATAAATTTATGTGGCGGTGCCATGCCTCCAGACTGCTCTCTGTGTGCACAGGAGGAGAGGAACGAGGTCTCAGCAAAGCCCTTCACTGCTCCCCTGCACCATCATTCTGTTGCTTTGGCTCTGTTTGCCTCCTCTTACATATGGCTTGTTTCATGCCTCATAGACTACATCACTAAATCTGGCCTTTGAATAAACCTTGTCTATTTAAAAATGTAAAACTGAAGACAGCTTAATTCAGCTTTTCTTGTTTAAAAGAACAATTGGTGCTTTAAGTAGGTTAATTGCAGCTAAACTAGTTATTTCCAGAACTAATACTCTAAGTGGTTATGAGTCATAATAATGGCCTTTCTTTAAGCCAATGAGTCTCAGAAAGCCTTTTTCCTGCACTGAGATGAGCTTAAAGATCAGGATGGGAGACTAATGACTCTATTCAGTGTTATCAAAAAAGTCATCAGTGCTTTTAAGTCCTGGGGTGCTCTTAAAAGCACTCCTTAGGGCAAGTTAAGCTATATAAAAAGAGACAGCTATGCTACAAACAGAATGAGTAGTCTGTTTTTGGATTACGATGAATTCCTCTGCTCACGAGAGAGCCGGTGCCTAGCCGGCAGCATAGGGCGCAAGGCAGGATCAACCCTAGACAGGGCGCCAATCTATCGTAGGGCACACACACTCACACTCATACATTCACGCACTAGGGGCACTTTAGAGACACCAATTATACTAATATGAATGTCTTTGTACTGTGGGAGGAAACTGGAGTGCCCGGAGTAAACCCACGCAGACACGGGGAGGACATGCAGACTCCACACAGAAGGGACCCAGACCCCTCCACCCGGGGATTGAACCCGGGACCTTCTTGCTGTGAGGCGACAGTGCTATCCACTGCGCCACCATGCCGCCCTCTGCTTGCTTTATAGAGACAAATTTGTTCTGCAACCTTATGCCAGCCTAATTAAGCGCAAAACTCCACCACCCCTAACTGCCCTGACTCCTACTCACCACATACAAGTCTGCAGAAGAGCATCTTTTGACTTGCTCAAGCTTGTTTTCTATAGCTCTACATGTAAATAAAATGAAGGGTCTTGTTGAGACCACCAGCCTCTCTCCGCCCTCCCCAACCCACAGGCTCCAGTGACCTCTCAGAGGCCCTCTCCCCCAACCCCAGGGTGCAGACGACCCCTTCCTGGCCGGCCGCAGCAGGACAACAGCTATGATGACACACCGGGGAAAGGCTAAGGGGGGAAAAAAGTCTATTAACGAGACAATGCATTTCACAATAATCACCTGATCTACTTCCCTCCCCCCCACACTTGGCCTGCCATCCTGCTGCTCTCTAGCAGAGGTCAGCCAGAGAGCTCATTTAAATATAGATGCATTTATCCATTTGTTAGAGTTATGGCCTGTCAGATTGAGGTGCTGCTGTTGGACAAACGCTTTCTATTGGTTCCCAATATTCGAGATAGTTGCAAATTACAGCATTTTATTGATCTCAGAGGGCAAGAGCAGCCGTGAGCCTGAGGACACAGAATAATGATGGTACTACCGCCTGCTCAGTACTAGCATCAGTTTTGTATGCTAGTGTAAACATCCATTTGTGTTATAGAAATTAAGCTTTATATGTATTTATGAACTGATAGGACCTCAACCCAGATGAGATGTGTACTATCAACTTTAACCCTTTAATCAATATCTGGATCTGTTTCTGGAAATGCAGAAGTGGAGACATTAGACACACGGCAGTCTGGGCCTGCCCCTTTTGATTTACACACCCCATTTCTCCATATCTTTCCTCCATTTCCTCTCATTAAGTTTATGGCTCCTAGTGTCTTGTTTGAAGATCAATGATGGAGTACAGACTGCCAGAGGGAGAGGGGAGACAAAACCCCACAAATACGTCTGTCTCTCTCTTTCTCTTTTCCTCTCTGTCTCTTAGAGTCATGAAGACAAACACACCCGTATACCAGCATGTACTTTCAAAAGTCATTTCTCTCAGAAGGGCTAGTTGTATACTGAACAGGGATCTTAAGTGATACTGAGCAAACAGAGAGCTATAATTATAGAAAAGGGCAGATGAGCTCTGAAGGGCATGTGTGTTAAGGTTAGCCACAAGAAGAGAGCAGAGATGAGGCAAAATTGAGGCACACTTGGGGAAGATATCTTGAAACATATTCAGATGATGATATACTGTAGAAAACAAAATATCAGTTGGCATATATGTGGTAAAGTAAAGACAGTGGAGTGGGAAATCTTTACATTCTGCTGCTCCCTCACTCTTTATATTTCTTGATTCTTTAGCGATGACTAACATGGGCTGTTCCCAGATGTTTAAATGTTTGAATAAATCAGTATATATAAATGACACAAGCAAATGTCATTGAAATGGCTCTTATTTGCTATTGACTACCAAGTCAAGACAGCATTAATGGCATACATTTCATAAGTTGCGAGCTGGAAGATTTTGACTGAAATGCACATTCACAATCTAAATAAATGGAGTCTATATAACCTCAATTCCAGAAAATTTGGGACATTTTCTAAAAATGCAATAAAAACTGAAATCTGTAATTTGTTAATTCATTTGAAGCTTTATTTAACAGACAAAAGGATAAATAATTCAATTTATTAAATATAAACAAATATCAAAATTGATAGCTGCAAAACACTCATAAAAAAAAACAATATCATGAAAAGGTTTAAGGAGTCAGGGGAAATCTTGGTGCATAAAGCCGAAGGGTGGAAACCGCTGCTGAATGTGTGATCATCGAGCCCTCAGGCGATATTGTATGAAGAACTGTCATGCTACCGTGATGGACATAGCCACATGGGCTCAGGAGGAAATTCACTGTCACTTAACACAGTCCACCGCTGCATTGAGAAATGCAACCTGAAACTGTATTATGCAAAGAGGAAGCCATGTATTAATTTTGCACAGAAACACTGACACTGGTGAGTTCTCTGGGTCCAAAAGACAGTGGAAATGTGTTCTGTGGTCAGACACGTCCACTTTCAGCTTGTTTTGGAACAAACAGATGTTGGATTTTATGTGCCGAGGATGAAAAATTCCATCCAGACTGTTACCAATGACAAGTGTGAAAACCAGCATTTTTGATGGCATGGGGGTGCATCAGTGCCCACAGCATGATCTGCATTTGTATATGAAGGTACCATTGATACAGAGGCTTATATTGGTTTTTTGGTTTTTTTTGGAGAAACATATGTTGCCATCAAGACAACATCTTTTCTCAGGAACTTTGACTGACCTGCCTACAATCCAGACCTGTCTCATATAAAAAATGTACCGTGCACCATGAAGAGGAGAATCAGACAACAGTGACCAAGGACTGTTGAGCAGCTCAAGTCTTATACACAGCAAGAATGGGCAAAAATTCCACTTGCAGAACTGCAACAATTAGTATCTTCAATTCCCAAAATATTAAAAAATATAATTAAAAGAAAAAGTGATGTGACCCAATGGTAAACATGCCTCTGTCTGTGTTGCAGCCAACAATTTCTAAATTTGTTTAGATTTAACAAACAGAATCAAGTTAATCTTTGAAAACACTGAAAATCTTTTTGATGTTCTTTTATCAGTTAAATAAAGGTTCAAGTGAATTAACAATTTACAGATTTCAGTTTTTATTGTATTTTAAAAGTGTCCCAACTTTTGTGGTAATGGGGTTTGTACATTTTCTTGGCCAAGCCTTATGTATAGCCAGAATTAAGAGAATTGAGGTTATGATGAATATGCTGAAGTTGTTATGATTAAATACTCTCTTGTGTGGTGATGTCATACCTAATACTTGAGACTGGACATATGAATGCCTCTATCTGCCATCCATTTGAGTGGCAGGTCTTTAAGTTAACACCCACAAAGGCACATTGCTTTCACCAATCAATAAAAAACAAAGGCATTTAAGGCAGAGCTAAAACCGGGAGGAAAAGAATCAACATTACACACATTTTCACCAGATGGCTGAAGGATGTTTTATGCACCAGACAAAACTGAATGTCAAAAGCCTCCTAGATAACTATCCCATCCCCTGCACACATTGCCTCCAATCATCCCACTTCTGAAGAACTCTTCCCACAGAGAGGTATAGTCTGATTAGTGTGGGATATACAAAAGGTTTATGGGGGTTAACGACCAGTTGTCCTGGTATTAAGTTTACAAACTAGGTCACATGGTGGCCCAAGTTGCTTCAAAGGGGGATGTGGATATTTAGATGTCATTTGTCACATTTTGCCCTGGAGACTAGTTCAGAAACATAGCTAAATCAACCCAGACTGCATACCTCTCATAGCCTCCTATCTATACCCATCCACCCGCTCTTGTCCTGTGAGGGAGTGTTGACCTTGGATGCAATGCTCACCAACCCTGCACTCAACACAAGTGTGAGCCATAACTCAGCAAGTACACAGAGGCATGGAGTTTCTGCCTCTGCTCCCACCACATGCCCCTTCAGAGGTCACCATTCATCTGGGTCCTCATTAAGGTCCAAACAGTATGCAAAAGTTTGCTGTTACCAAGTATTCAAATTATCCATTGCAGAAGATTGTTGCAATAACAAGTCATAAAAGTTGTTTAAACCTAGTGGCTTGAAAATGCAAATTAAAAGTGATTGCTACAACTTTGTAGACTGATTTAAAGTATCAAAGCAGCAAAGTGCCACCTACTTGCCACATCCATAAGAATATTATCACCAAGATGTAATGCAGTGAAGTAGATTTTTAGTTTTGAGTAAACGTCTGATCACCTCTTACAGAGTGATAGAATGAACGTTTCCTACTCAGCATTTCTGTGCTAGAAACATGTAATAAGAGAGCAATTATGGTTAAAGCCACAAAATAAAAACCACTTTGGGTCAGCATTTCTACTGACATTTGAGCTCCTCCTGAACTCATTAAAGAAAAACTCACAGATTGATTTAAACATCTTGCACTGAACACTGACTAATTTATCTCACCAACAGATTCAACAAATCAAACTTAATAATTTCTACCTTTCTCTGTGATTAGAGCTCCATTAAAGTGCACAAAATTGAACCTGAAACTTTCTTCTACTTTAGTTCCCCTTCCCATGCCCTTTGACATACAGGCTGTTACTGGTTGTTTTAAATAACCCTCATCACTGATCAGGACCTACAATGGAGATTTTGTGTTCAGTGCATGAGGCCTCTGTTTGGATGAAATGCTTGTGACTGAGCAGGAAAATAAGCCATAAACATGCCAAGTGTCTGAGCGAAGACAAGTCCTGCTTGCTCTTTCACCCAGCTGCAGTAATCCAAACAGACGTACTCTTCCTCAAAAGCCAGACGCTTTCCAGAGCAGCTCTGCTCCAGTCAGAACAAAGTAGGAAAATTCTTCATTAAGCATGACTGCTGGGGAAGCAGGCCAATGAGAGAAAGGTCAGAAACGCATGTAAGGACAATGCTCATGTACAACACATCTACTTGTTAGAGATTGCTGCATGGCCAATAGTTAACTGTATTTGAACAGTCATTTAGATTTTGGCTTTTATTACACTGCACCGTACAGTATTATCATTTACAGGTGATGTTAAAAGTAGTAGTAAATGATCAGGTAAAATAATATAACACAATACAGGGCTCCTCTACCAGTTTAATAACATACTGTAGTCCATATGTATGTACAGCACAGTACATAGATACTAAAGGAAAAGTCTTTGTTGTAAAAACATGCCATCCCATGCCTTATTTTGGAATGAGAAAAGTCTAGATGCAAGTTATTAGTTATAGCTTATATAAATTACATTTTTATAGGCAGACACAATTAATTAGAATTTTTCCTTTATTTCTAAAGCTCTGAAAGATGCATTTATGCATGTATTTGAGATGCATGTATTTGACTATTGACTCTGTTGGCTTAGCTAATATAAAGATAGCAATAATCTCACAAACAAAAAATGAACTGGTGATTTTAGCACTATTGAAACAGCTAACTAAAACGTTGTAACTTTTTTTATATATGTATTTATATATCACTACAAATTTATGGGTGAACCTAACCTAAGCTTAAGCAAGATATCACTAACTCACTAACCTTCATTTTTCTTGAAATGTAATTTTCCTGCAATTTGAAATGCAAACACTCAGTTAGTGATAACAATAATTTGACCATATGAGTAAAAGTTCCAAAGAGATTTAGAGCTGTTATCAAAGGCAACATTTAATAAAAGCTTAGAAAGATAAGACACCAAAAATGAAAAATATGTACACAAATGGCAATTTACAGATAATAGGCAAAAACCACAAGGTAAATAGTAATGTCAACGCTCATGCATATTTATTGTGCATATTAAAAAAAGCCCTGTTGTCAGCAGGTAAACTTCCCAAATATTGTTCGATTTTGTGGATAGACTTGGTCTACCACTTCTTATCTTTTAGAAACAATGCATTTTTTTCAATCATACTTCCTAATTCATTTCATGTATGACTAACGAAATATATTAACTTTTAAATATTTTATTTAAAAAAAAATCAGCAATATCTATTGATCACATTTACAAATGCACTTGTCATGTAAATGCATCTGAGTTTATAATAAATATGCCTACAGAAAATGACACAACGGGGTTATTCAGATGCTTCTCAATGATTTTAATGTTTGATTTAAGGATGCTGAAAGTGCGTGGTGGATGTCACTCAATAAATCCACTTGTAGTGAAAAATCTCTTCAATATGACTCGTACAGATTGTAAGCAGTGTGACTGAATTCTGCTTAGGCACTTTATTGGGTGAGTATTGAAAGCAGCTAATTTGATTGGCTGCATCCCAATTTAAACCCCCCAGTCCCTTAAGTCTCTCACACTGTGGTCATGAGTTTTAGAGAGCCTGATCGGAAGCGTAGGATTCTCTTCTTTAAATTGTGCGAGGCTTTGATTTTGACGAAGGCTTTGGCCTGTGCTGAAGTCATTTCATGAGTTGCTTGACTATACTGAGGCCAGTTGACTCCACTGCTGCCTTCAGAGTCAGTGCTAGTCGTGCTTTCTGCAGCAAAGTCTGCCTCACTAGCACTTGACTCACTGTCCCCAAAACAGTTGGTGGTGTAGTTACTGCGCTCGTCTTCACTTGTGTCCACGATGGTGGAATGAAAGAGAGAAGCACATTCAGCAGAGTACTCTGAGTCACTACCCACATAGGCATAAGGGCTAGTGATGTGCATGTTGGGAGGGACATAAATTCTTGACATTTGCATCTCCCTCTTCTGCCTGCGGTGAGCCCTCCTGAAAGCCTCCTCATAAGGCACCTCTGGGATGCCCCTCAGTCTACGATGGTAGTCGTTGCGCTTGTATTTAGGTTTAGCCAGCACAGCCTCATGATGCCTGTGGTGGCCATGGTGTCTTTGGGAAGTTGACCTGCCTGTGTTGGTGGTGTGTTTTTCCAGAATCCGCCCCTCAGGGATTGATGCTGGAATCCTTTTAGCTTTACAAGATGCCCTCTTGGAGGCTTTCAGTGAAACAGCTATATCTTCTGCTGGTCTGGTTCGTCTGGATCCAGTGCGTTGCCTGTCACGGCCTGCTTCTGATACAAGCTCATTGGAATGAGTCCTGTGTTTCATGCTGCTGCCGCTCTTGACTTTGACAATTTTCACGCTCTTGCTACCACCTTTGCGAAGTTTTACACTCTGTTCATGGGCAGGGATGTACTGTGCACTGACCATCTGACCCCCTTCATCCTGACTCTGAGAGGAGGAGCCGAGGCTGAGCACCTCTGGCAGAGGCTGGTCCACTTTAGCAGTGCAGGCCACTGAAGATTGAACATTAAGACATCTCTTAGGAGTTCCTGCTTTTATCATTTGTGCTGATTTACTGCCCTCCACAGCAGGGTAATAAGAATGCTTGTTTAGTTTGGGGGAAGACACTGCATTAGGGCTACCCAAGTCCTGGCACTCTTTAGCAACTACAGCTACCGGTTGGCCTTTATTGGCTCCAGGGCCTTTCTTCTTTAACAGGCTATTAGTGTTAACATCATTTTTGATTATAAATCCATTTGGGGGTTGATTCTGAGAAAAGGACACTCTGTTATTCTCTAACTGTTCTCCCTTTGACTCAACAGGCCACTGTCTTTGTGGTGACACAGTGCTGGGGTCAGTGCAAGGAGCTGTTGCTGCTTGCAAACAAGTTTGCCAGTTGGGTGAGAGTTCAGGAGTCCTTGGCTGGGCCTGTCCAGCTGCAGCAGGCCTAACACAGAGGCTGCCCTGCCGTAAGACACTTTTGGAGGGGTCGGTGTTTATGCTTGTTCTGGGTTTATTGGTCCTCATTGGCTGTACTCTTCTCTGAAGAAGTCCAAAGATATAACTGTCCAGTCTTTTGTTGAGGGGAGCTTGAGCTTGGGATAAAAGAGCTTGCTCAGGTTTCTGACCATTGTCAAGGGGTTCGCCAGACTTGGACTGACCAGAGTCTTCCTTCAGATGACTGAGCATAGTTTGGAAAAAGATGGGGCTCTGAACAGCCACAGCATGGAGAGGGCTAGGGTAGCGATATACATCACTTCCATTTTTGGCTATTAGGTCACAGTGGAATTTGGACACGCCATCACAATTCCCATCTGGAGAAGGAGAGTATGGAGCAGACAGTGACCGGCGGACTGTACCAGAACAGGCGTCCTCACACTGCTCTTCACACTCAGCACAGACACTAAGCTCATCTGCAGAGAGAACAGAGACAATTAGCAATAGCGAAGAACACAAAGGATCACAAATACTCCACCCCAAAACAATTCCTGGTTTCTAAATTCATCCAAATATTGCATTTCTTCGACTGCTTCTGTGAGAGTAATCTCAACCCTAAGTGAATTGTTGAGCTCGGTCAATTGTTGATTAGCTTTGACGTGCAAATGAGCCTTTTGTTTTTTTCAGTTTATCAGAGGTGTGGTGTTTGCAGAGCTGTGAAACTGTTTCTATCTCTTATGTTTGGGTGTCCTCTTACCCTGTCCTCTTCTATTTGCATTCTACCAGACTTAATTGATTTAGAGGACTTTCAAATAATGATAACAAAACAAGACAAGCAACAGAGATAAGCGTCTGATGCTAAAAGGTAGGCTTCCTCTTTATGATAACAGTTTAAGGCACAAACAGGACTATTCATTAAAATGTGCTGCATGATTATAAATATCAGAGAACACATTGCTGTAGCTACGCACCTTCACCCAAATAACATGGACTGTGAGGATAAGTACCCCTTCTCTAAAGTGGGCTCTCACCTGAAGACTTGGGTCTTCCTTCAGAAGCACAGAGCGAGGTGTCAAGGGGGGCACACAAGCAAGATGTGGAACGACAGCTGGACAAACACTCACTGAAGACAGAGTTGGAGGAATTAGAGAGAGAGCCTGAAGTACCATCACTTAACTCGTAAAAACCTAGCAGAGAAGGAGAGATAAAGACAGAAGCAATTTAAGAAACTGATTAGACTGAACAAGAAGCCATTACAACAATGCAATATTCATTTGTTACAAACACATTACTGTTCCATAATCACTGGTATGTAATACAGATCAGCTAATACAGAAATAAGGACACAAGTAATCTCCCCAGCTTTTAGGAGCAAAATCTTTTAAACAATAGTTGACATTCAGCAAGAAGCATGCACATGTGCAATCAATTTCTGCTTTATATATACTTCACAAAACAAAAGCGTAGTCTGCTTCAGCACAAAAATGACCTCTTGTTTTTGGAATGTAAACCAACTCAGCTGGGAAGGCAGTAAGCACAGGGTGCAGATTGTTCATATTACCAAATTAGTGCCTAAACAGTGTGGCTAAGCAGTCTCCAACTGAGATTAGACCTGGCAGGCACAAAAGCTGCCACTAGAATTATTGTTTTCACAAAGCACTTTTATACCAAATTAAATAACTTGATTATGAACTCTGCTTATGGCCTTTTGGGGGAATAAGAAATAGGAACTACGAACGAAGGAAACTGCAGTGCAGTGAGTGGATCAGATTTCTGTGTTTAGTGTAACATTATGTACTTCATTCCTTTATCCTATTATCTACAGAAGTAATTTCCAAAGCCTTTAAAGCAGCTGAATGCATCAAGTCCTCCACTGTTCCCAGGCAAGAACCAACCTGAACTGGGACGGCTATCACTCTCCAGATGCTCGTGTAGGGTCTCTGTGTCCAGTCGCAGGTCACTGATCTGTCTGTCCAACTCCTGGAGCTGACTAATCAAACCAGCATCTCGCCTCCGCAGGCAGTTCTGCAACAGAAAAACAATTTAGTGAGGTCAGAACCACATCTGCTACATGGGGGGAAATCAACAGAAGAGTCAGTCAATGCAGTGACATAGTCAGACATTGTTTTTAGAGCTCTGGTATTCAGACCAGTGATGAAGTAAGTTGTGGCTCAGCTGTTTCAGGTAATCTGTCCCCTTTGGAATTCAAGTCTATTTCCCATAGTTGTCTGAGTGCTGGCTGCCTGGAGGTATGGATCATACAAGTGTAATGGACTAAATTAGAGTCAGGCCTGGTGGGGGAGAAGCATTCGGCTTAAACACGCCACTTATGTGGAATCGGCCGCGTCTGACAACACCCGGATCATGTGCTGCATTCCAATTTAAAGTGTGGTGAAACAGCCGACCAGGGGAAAGATACATTAAAGCACACATACAGTACTTCAAAGGTCTCATAATCAGTGGCGTGTTATCTACTGCACATTTGAACTGCTGTTTGCTGACAGGAGCAGCAGATTCCAGTGCTATATGAAGCAACAGAATGACACTGGCTCTGCTAGGGACTGGGAGGCAGTAAAAGCGTATGCTCCTGACAGGCAGGCCTGTGGTGATTTATGGCCTTGCAGCTCTCAGAATGTTGGGTCGTGGAGACCGTTTTTATACAGAGCACCATTTGCAGAGTAGAGCAAGAGTTATTTTGAAATGGCACCAAATGAACCTTGTGCAGTGGTGATAGCCAAAGGACAAGGATTAGAAACAATGTGTATGTTCTGTCAAATGTTTCAGGAAAAAATAGCAGTGTCTACTTTTGTAAATATTGCATTATAAGTAAGGGCAACATTTTCACGTCAAGAAATAACTGCCGTTCTTCATCCTTGCACTGCATATTGTTTTCACTGGGAGATTTTCTCCTTGGATTTTCTATCTTTCCTCGGTTACATGGAAACGGCGAGTGTGTGAACGGAGAGTTAACTTTAATCCGGAGCAGATTTTTCGGGCTGTTTTAAGCTCAGCAGGGTGTCAGTGACTGCTGTGCTGCAAAACTTCATTTGGGCCGCTTGGTCTATTGTAAGCCAGGGGCGACCCTCATTGAGTCGGCGGAACCCCCTCGATGCACAGAGCAGTACACTCACCGCATTCAGGAAGTTCAATTTAAATAACATTGCATAGCTTTGCATCGCTTTCCTCTCATTTTAATGATCATTTGAGGAAATTAGTTTGTATCCATTAATGCCTGGATCAAGACAACATAGCATCCGGTACATTTAGCAACTTTAGTCCTTATAGATTAACACATTTATGCAAACTATACACTTTATAAGCTTAAATAATGGTAATATGTTTATACATAACTTGCGCAAAGACCGAGAAAGTCTTGGTTTTGGACTCATGGGCTAGTTAATGCCTGCTTCACCACAAGCGAACAAATATTTGCCCTAATTTGGTGCTTTATTACAACCAGTGAACGAGCGAACGTCTTGTCGGTACTAAAGCGCGTTTGTCTGTAGGTTTTGCTACTCAGATGTACGAGTACTAATTCCTATAATATATATTACTAATGATTATTAAAATAAGATCCGCTATAAAAACACTAAGGATACAGCTAATCTACCGCGATGCACACGCGCATGCAGACCAAAAGACACACGCGCGCGCACCCACCCTCACGCAGGACACGCACACGCACGCAACACTGCAACATTTTATATGCAAATGCATGTTGTTGGTGCTACATACCAGCTGCTTTCTCAATAGTAAAATGTTCTCTTCCAGCAGTTTTTCCTCGTTGTTTACGTAGCTGTCCTCTACGGCGGAGCACAGCTGATGATCTTCTTCCCCACTTGTGCTGAGATTGTCCTGATTTTTCAGAGCGTTAAGGACCAGCAGCTCCTGTCTCTGTCTCAGATAGTCCAGTTCTGCCAGGCCAGCCAGGGTGGCCTCCATTCTGTCCCGGGCTCTGAGGCGCTCCAGCTCTGCGTCCCCTCGCTCTCTGGAGCGGCTCTCGTAATCCTTCCTGTCCCTCATCCCGGCGCAGTCCCGGGAAATAAACAGCTCTGCCAGCGCAGCCGTGGTCTGCCTCATCACAGTCGTGGGCCACCCCACTGAAGCTACAACATTTACGACACCTAAAGTCTGCTGATATTCATACCACACGCCCTTGATATATTTCTTATAGGTACTTACATGGCCGCACAATTTTCACCAAAAATACCCCAAAACTTTAAAGTATCCACAGAATGTCCACAGAATAAAAAGCTCCACTTCAGTTCATTTATCGTTGCTTTTTTTATGTTTTTTTTTTTAAAGCAACAACAGTTTCCCAGTGCAATAGCAAAAAAAAAAAGTATCCAAAGTGTGCAGAAAGAAAGTGCGCCGGGGAGAGAGGGCACGCGCGCTGTGCGGGATGTGAGTGTGCGGGTCAATATAGCGCTCTGAAGCTGCGCGCACTCGCTCTGTGTGCAGCGCCTGGCCGACTCCTAGGCGCGGGGAGGTCCTAGTGTCCGCCTAGTAACAAGACCGACCTTGTCAACCTTTTTCTTGCCTCCTCCTCCTCCCTTCATGCAAAGAAACAAGCTAATGAAATTAAAAGTCGGATTCAGGTCACTATTTACTTATCACTAAGATGCCAACATTATGGTGATTAAAACAATGAGCCCACTGAACATTTTAAGATAACACATAGGCTTATATTCTCCTTTTGACCATGATACATAATTAATAATGCTTCATTAAAAAGAACTTCATTACGAAAAATGTGTGTGTGTACCGACTTAAAATTTACAATAAAGCATACATGTCCTCATTACACACACACACGCACGCACACACACACACACACAAAGGGTGGGTGAAAATAAGAGGGAGAGTGCCTGCCCTCTGCTGTTCTTTAAAAGGTCAGGCTACTTTTACAGACCAAGGTTATATACACACACACACACACACACACACACACACACACATTTACATTTACATTTACATTTACATTTACGGCATTTGGCATACGCCCTTATCCAGGGTGACTTACATTTGTCTCATTTAGACAACTGAGCAGTTGAAGGTTAAGGGCCTTGCTCAGGAGCCCAGCAGTAGCAGCTTGGCTGTGGTGGGATTTGAACTACCAAACTAGTAGTCCAACGTCTTAACCACTGAGCTACACTGCCCCTCACACTCTCTCTCTCTCTCTCTCTCTCTCTCTCTCTCTCTCTCTCTCTCTCTCTCTCTCACACACACACACACACAC